>SKCR01050232.1:0-50882 GCA_019454045.1 Zanthoxylum bungeanum | reverse complement strand
TGTGTTTATTTATTTAAAAGCTTTTTGTAATGTCTTTTTTCAGTAATAAAATTACGAGTATGTTTAATTATAAAATGAGTAACTAATTTCTTTTCGATGGGGTAATGGGTGAAGCTTTTATAATGAAAACTTAGATCAATCTCGCATATATTATAATAAATAAATTGTAATCTAATGATTAAAACTTGATTTAGATCCAGACTAGTTATTGACATAAATGATTACCGTCTTTATGGCTGGTTCTATATATTGGCATAATTAATTTCTGAGATAAATTAATTGGGTAACAAGGGCAATTTATATTTTATAATTAAGCGAGATTTTTAGATTTGAAATATTAAAAGTGGATCCCCAACTCCAGCATTTCATCTTATTACTACATTTTCACTTAAAATTTTCCAACAAATCAAACCATTTTCTGTTCATTGTACTTATCATTCTATTTTACTAAATCTTTTCCCTGTAGATCGACCCCGAACTTACCGAGTTATTTTATTACTTCGATACTCTTATACTTGGGAGTAAAAGATCACTTTTGAGCGTGTCAGCCACCATCTCAATGAGCAAGAGAGATGTTTTAACCGGAAGGATTGCGGCCTTTAGTAGATTTATCTCCCGGATGTCCTATAGGTGTCAGGGATTTTTTTTTTTAAAAAGTAATCAAATCCAGATATTGTACATCCTGGGGACAATAACAATATGAAACCTTAGAGCAATTAAAGAACTACCTGAGACAGCCTTAGATCTTATCTGTCTCTCGTCCTGTAGAAGATTTGTTCTTATACTTGACAATATCCCATCATTCCATCAGTGTTGTTCTATTGAGGGAGGAGGAAGTGAGGCAGAAACCTGTGTTCTTCACTAGTTGCACCTTGTTAGATGTTGAAACCAGATACACTACAGCTGAAAAACTGGTTCTTGCCATACACCATGCTAAAGATTAGTTATAGCATTACTTTGAGGGTCATAAGATCATAGTGGTTACATCTTATCCTCTATGATCTATTATAAATAAGTCAAATGTGATGGGAAAAGTCAGGAAGATGGCAATGAAACTTTTTGTTTATGATATTGAGTACCGAGCTCAGACTGCTAGGAAGGGCCAAGTGTTAGCCGATTTCTAACTTGAATGTCAACCTACTCTAGAGGATAAAACTATGTGCTCGATTAACTTGAAGAACGAGGCTTGCAGGCTCTACATAGATTGATCCAGTAATCAATCTGGGGCAGGAGTTGGGTTATACCTTATGAGCCCAGAAGGCTTAGCAATTGAAGAAGTTGTCTGAATGCTATTCCCAACTATTAATAATTAAGTATAGTACAAAGCATTAATTGCAGGTGTCATGCTAGCAAAGGGTCTATGTGTAAATAAAATAGATATTTACAGCGATTCGACCATGGTAGTTTCGCAATGGCATGAGGATTTTGGAGTAAGCGAATGTCGAATGGAAGATTACTTGAACCTTACCAAATAATTGGTGTCGACTTTTGAAGAGTTCTAGATCTATCAGATTCTCCAGGTTGAGTATTCAGAAGCAGATCATTTGGCTACAATGGCTTCTAGGGCAGCCAAGACTTTATGAAGGGAAACATGCATAACCACCATATCCGAGCCATCAATCTCTCAAAAAGAATTGATGATCGGGAAAGTGAGCTCTGATTGCTCATGGATAAACCATTACATTGAGTATCTGCAATGCCAAACTCTTCCTCAAGATCTCGATGAGGCCTGTTGTATACAACAGAAATCCAAGAGGTATTTTTTAGTAGACGGGGAGTTGTACAAAAGGTCTTACTCCAAACCATTTCTCAAATGCTTATCGGGGACTATATTGAGACTTTTGAAGAAAAAAAATGGAAGGCAGGAAAGAGAGATGGCTTGAAGAGTTGCACAATGTGCTATGGGCTTACAGAACTACTAAACGTATGCCTGCAGAGAACTCCTCTTATTCGCTTGTCTACAATTTGGATATGATACTGCCCACCGAAGCCATATTTCCCACATTAAGAAGTAAGTTGGCGAAACTACCAAACAACTAGACAGCCCAAGAGCTAGACCTTGAACTGTTAGAAGAAGTTAAAGATGTTGTCATTATTCATCTAGAGGCATATCGAATAAGCCTCGAGAGGCAACACAATAGAAGAGTCCGGAAAATGAGGTTCTCCCAGGGTGATTTTATCCTCCAAGAAGCCCTTGAAATCCAGAAGGAACAGAATACTCAAAAGCTCGCTGAGACATGGGAAGACCCCTATAAAATTTCAAAGGTTTTGGGAAAGGGAGCCTATGTATTGGAAACCTTGGAATGACAGTTCATTCAATCCATTTGGAACGTTGCCAAACTTAAGAAGTTTTATTTTTAGAACATAAGTAAGTTGTAAATTTAAAAGGGCCATATTTCAATGTGCCTTATTTCAATGATTAAAAAGACAACTTGAACATAATGAAGTATATGAAATTGTACGTAATATATAGATACGTTCAATGAAATCGAGAGGGTATCGTGTCCAGAGTTACTCCGGAACCCTCCACCTAACTAAGGACAATACTCACACAATTCTTAGCTAGTTAAACTATGCGCCCGCAGGGCAAAATCAAGCATCCACATGACGAAATAAGAAATCCGGCTCATAGAGCTATCTGTCCACATGACAATAAAAGGAATTGGGCTCACAGTTATATGCCTATAGGGCAAAGCAGAAATTCTACTGGCAGAGCCACATGCCTGTAGGGCAATACTAGAATAACACAGTAAACCAGACCCATGACGAATGAAATTTTAAGTGATTAAGTCCCAGTAGGTGCATCCTTCGGAGAACGTACGCCTCTTCCAAGAAATCATTCGGTAGCCAGCCTTAAAATGAATATAATCTGAAGGACTCTGCCTACCTAATAAGAAATTCTTGAATAGTTGACTAAGCCAAAGCTCTTCGCTGAGTTCCCACTTTAGGGGTCTCGGATGGAGTATCTAAAAGAACCAATTGTTGCGTCCGTTAAATTCAACATACCTCGGACGAAGCAATGAAAAGGTTAGTATTCACACTCCTAAAATCAATGGGTATCTTTATAGAAACTGAGTTACGCAGTAACTACACTAAGTGTAGCATCCACAAAGATAGCCAAATTCAAAGCGGGGTACCCACGACCTTGGTTACAAGGTAACCACCTTATTAGTGTGGAGCATCTACCAATAATTTTATCTTAGAAAATGGAAATGAAATAACTTGTCTAATCCCATAGAAGAATTAGAGAAGTTACCCTTAAATTTTCCAAGTAACATTTCGATTAACTTCTACTTTCGAAAAAAGTATCGCATTCGGACCCCATCTCTGGTCATAGTGATATTAATGGGAATTTCAAATTATTAGCGGGATAAGTCTTTTCACATTCTGATATCTGATGCCTAAAAATTAATAATTATAATAAGTACTTCATTGTTAAAGTACTTAGACAAATTTTTTATACGTCATCGGGAATTACTCAAAAAAAAAATTTCACATCGAAGATAAAATGCTCGAATACGAGTACTCAATAAAAATGGACAGAATACTTAGAATAACACATCAGGTCTTACACTAGCCCGTTACAATTCTCTCAATGGTCAAAAAACTGGCCAGATTTCACTCTCTATCACTAGGTTTTTGGTTCTTGATTTCTCTCTAAGTGTTCAAATGCCAATTTTCACATCCCTTGAATCTGAGACTTCAACCCCCAATATATAGGCTTTTAAATCTACTATTCCACCGTCTATGATGTCATTTTATGTCACCGTTATCATTATAGTAACAAATTTCCTCAACTATCCACAATTCGGCTAATCAAATTAGCCATTTTCCTTGTCACTGCACCGACCTATGGTCGCCTCTAGCGACCTATAATGGCTTTGCCATTGTGCTGCATATAGCGGCCTATGGCGGCTGACAGGGACTACTTTCACAGTGAACCACTATTTTCCCATAGTTATCATTAACCTTCTAGAAGAGTATCTCTTCACTTTAAAGCACATATCACTTGACTCAAACACAGATTGACATGTGATCCCAGCTCCGTTCCTCGGGTCGGCAAACTGAGGTGGATGATATTTGGTAAAACTTCCTGACTATTTTAATCAAGTCGGGCTACTAAGCATGGACCCCTCGGGTCGGTTTCCATAAATACTTAAATGAGCCCAAATCCAACACTTTTCTCTAAGTCGGGTCGGATCAACAACTCACTTCGTCCTCAGTTTACTCTGCCTTTGGGAGAACTCATATGTATAGTAGGGACAGACCCTTCTTTCTGACTTCAGCCTCTCTAGGCCCTTGGACCTTTCTTATCCTCTCTTGGCCAAGTACAAACACCATTCTACCCCTCCTCAGTATTTTAAACTTCCTTCTGGTGAAAACCCACCATCAACATATGTCTCATAGTTCTCGGTATCAACGAGTTGATGAGTTGATGTCAGGAACTTTAAGAAGATATGGTGGTACTAGATGATGAAATCGACTTATTGAGCTCAATCTATGACTTCTTCAAATTACTCCCACAACTATATTCCTCGGGCGAGGTTGCTACGCATATTACTAAAGATTCTTTTTTGTGACGATTGTCTTTCTTTCACCGCCAGCTGTAAAAGGTTTTCTAGGGTTTCTGAATCATACCTAGAAGTATGTGAATGGATAATGGTCTTCCTTAAATACCCATCAAATCATCTTATGTTTTGTCTCCCCAACGTGCCAAGTCATCCATCTGCGGCTCACATGCCAAAACTTGAACATCCATGATCAATCGAGCTCGTGACTCCAATCTAAGCCTTCCAGTTGAACCCAACGATTGAGACTGACCCAACACGTGTCATCAAAACCCCACTATTGCTTCAATCTGACGATCAAAATCAGTCTGAGCATCCTATTTAAAGGTCATTTATCTTTTTTCCTCACTTTTGCTTCTTTCATCTTCCTCAAAGAGCACCCAAAAGTTTCAACAGCCTCTGTAATTTCAAGACTTCTTTCTTCGTCACTAACCTCTAATATTGCAAGTAAGTACTCCATTGATCCCTCTCTTTACTTTGTTCATGATGAGCATACTTAGTACTTAAGTTGATATGCGAAGAAGGTGATGAACTCCTGATTTTTCTTGCTATGTGCATATGTTTTTTGGGTCATACTATGGATATACGGGTGTGTGTTTTTAGGTAGGTGTTTGGATGTGGAAAGCATTTTTTTTAGGTTTTTTGGTGTGTTTACCCTGGTAATGTTTACAAAGTTATCATTTTGCCACTGTTAGCCCTAGTAATGTTTGCAAAGTTACCATTTTGCCACTGTTAGGGCGCTTAGAGCTTCTTAAGGTTAGTCACTTGGTAAAGATAACATAGAGATCCCTAACATATATATTAAGGTCCATTAACCATAGGAGTAGACTTACAAACTCAAGTTACATTGAACTAACCTTCCTCTTCAAGTCGCTACTTGGCATGAATGTCAGATTCTAATTCTTCTTTTCCAACTCAACTCAACGTCCTTCCTCCTCTCGTACATTCCCCAACGTGCCAAAATAAGCCCATAAATATGGAGGATATCGATTACACCACATTCCCAAGTCCATCTGAAGAGGAAAAAGAGTCTAACATGGTCAAGACAGCTCGACCCGACATGACGCCTACTCATTTGGACTTCATCTGTCTGGACATGGACAAAGCTTCCTCCATGACCTCAACGGATCTAGAACAGCTCAATGAGAGATTCAACATTCCCAAGTAGATCATTCTGGAAGTGCCCGATGAATGGGATCATGCTAGCCAACCAGATGGCGATCGGATGGCTCTCTGATGACTGAAAAATATATCAATATTTACCGCCCATTTGACCTAATATTTTATATGGTTTCTCGAGTTTGATGAATGTTTTGATATGTTTTTGTTTATTTTACAGATAAAAAATAATATTGGGACTCAATGGAATCAACTTGAGGCTAAAACGATGAAAAACAGATAAAAAGGGCAAAAACAGAAATTTACTGCGCACGTCGCGATATGTAACATCCTACGCGTCCCGACGTCAGGCCAATAATGCAGCTTGTCAAAACGGGTCTTCAACTGTAGCACGCATTGCGACGCCCAAGCCTTCACGTGTTGTGAAGCTGACATAATAATTCAGTTATCGACACGTGTTTTCTACTATAGCGTGCGTCGCGACGCGCAAGCCTTCTGCATCGCGACGCGCAAGGCGGAATTTTGCCTATAAATTGAAGCTGATTTCATTTAGAATTTTCATACTTTCCTTAAGGTTTCTATTAAGGAACTTAAGGATTGTATATTGTTTATATGTATTTTTAGTATTTTAATTATGTATTTCTATTTTTTATAATAATAGTTTGTGTGTTTTTACTTTATTTTATGTTTAGTAATTAATTACCGCTGGGGGAATGGTGAAGCTTTTAATATGATAATTTAGATTAATCTCCCTTATTTTATAATATATAAATTATTTTTAACCTGACATAATTGGATACCGTCTATATGGTCGGTTGGACTTAATATAATTAAATTATATATTATAATAAGGGAGATTTCTATATTTGAAATATTAAAGGTGGATCTCTTAACCCCAGTATTTTATTTTAAATTTAGGGAAGTAATGAAGTACAATATTCACGAGTTTAATAAATGAATTTCTAATATATTGTGTGATGTTTTGGCTTTGTTTATTGAATCTTAACATTAATGCTTCTTGTTGCCTGTTCACCAATAAGATTGATGTGGTAAACTTAAAATGAACTTGACGAAGGGATTTTAGGTTTCAGCCTTAGATTCAATAGCTCACGATCTCACCTTAGAGATTTCCTTTCAAGATAGACATATACTTGTCGGGCGTGGGTAGCCACATTTGGAACTTGAACGTAATGAATTCAGGGTTTCTTGGTTAACATAGACATATAGTTAATTGGGTTACTTCGAGTGTTTACATATGACCATCAACATAGGCTTTTGTATATCTTCGTGTTCCAGATTAACAACTGATTTATTACACATGTATAGGAGAATCAATTCATCATTAGAGTAATATTGGGCGGGTTCACAACCCTAGATGTTTTATTTATTATTAATTTCCTTTGTTTTTATTTTAATTTATTTATTTTAATCAAATCCAACTTCAACCAACGAACAATCCCTTCTTACCTCAATTAGATACAAGTAAACATTTAGCATCAATAACTAACATCGTAGAAATTAAGTCCTCGTGGGATCGATATTTTTATACTACTTGAGTGATACGTGCACTTGCTTAATGTGTGTGATTTCACGGATCAAGTTTTTGGCGCCATTGTCGGGGACTTATTTTTCTTACATTATTAATTTTGAACCTATTTATTTTACTTGTATCTAATTTCATGTATCTTTATTATCTTTAATTTTTATTTGTTTCTTTTATTTCAAATGGTTGAAAATGGATCCTTATTGGGCGATGGAAGCATTAAAAGCTATAAGAGGTGGAGATACACCTTATACCAGGGAGCAGCAGTCCGGTTTTCTGAGGCCTGTTGTCCAACCCAACAACTATCAGTGGATGTCAGAGAAAAACAACACAATATTTGCTCAACCATTTCAAGACATAATGATAAGATGTGAGGTAGGTGATGGTAACCATCCTAGCGATCATTGCACGTTCAATTACAATCTGGGGTGGCAAAATTATCTGAGATCTTCATACATAGAACTAGCATATTTCACTGAATCTTAGTATCCATCTTATCCATCATCAACCTACGATCTTCAAGAACCAGAATCATCAGTGGTAGAACAGTTGATGGACATGCTCAAGAAACAGGATGAACAATTTACTAACATGTTAAAAAAAACATTCGAGATGTTCATGAAATGGAAAGCTGAACTTAATGTAAAATTTCAGAGTCAAACAGTAACCATACAGAGAATGACAAATCAAGTGAGACAATTAATAAAGTACCAGAGCTACATACCTCATGGAGTATTTTTAGATGACACTGATGAAGCCTTCGAGTACCAAAGATTTCATGATGACACCTTAATAGGGGAAGAGGCTGAGCAGTATCAAGAGTTAGAGATATCCGTTTAGGAGCCTGAACAAACAAAATCTCAATTTGATCTGGATACTTATATGGTCGCTCATTGTATTTGTGAAGAGAAACGCGTAGAAGAGCTACTTGTATCGTTCATACCAACCACGGAGGATAAAGGTCTACAGACAGACATATCTTTACATCCTCAGATTGACACTTGTGGAGCATGCATTACACAGATGACGGATGAAGAGCTGAACGAGGAAATTCTAAAATACATCTGTGCAGAAATAGTGGAACAATATGCAAGGCAAATACAAGAGCAAATGTGGGAGCATAATGAAAATCTCATGACACCAGTTGAGACATCACAGCAGTAGGGAGTACATATCGAGGACACCACCGAGAAGCTTGATAGAATGGCATAACTATTCAAAGTCAAGCATCATACAAGACCTCCTGATATATTTTCGTGTCTTTCAGGAACCACTGGACCGACAAAGTTCAAAAAGGTGGCACGAGCACTGAATGAGACAAAATTCTTTTGGCCACCTCATTTTTGGAAAAGACGCTGGAAAAGCAATACACATGACATTGTCATTTCCAGGACATCTAAAACCACACTGAAACCTCCCTGAAGGACAATCTTCAGACACGTCTGCCTGAAGAAAATAAATTTAGCGCTGGCGGAGAGGCAACCCATGCAAATTTTTATTCTTAATCTCATTTCTATTTTGTATTTTGTGTACACATGTTGTAGAATTCTAATTTTTGTGTTATTTTTGTAGGAAAAAGCACATATAGGACACTTAAGGCAAGTCAGTGAAAACGAGGTTCTCACGGAATGATATTTGACAAAATCACGAAGAAAAAAATTCAATTCATCAGAGATGGCAGAGTAAAGAGTCAACTCTTGAGACGCATCTTAGTGGATATATTCGTCAAACGATTCGTATTTTACAGACCCAAAAAAAATACAAGTCGCGATGCGTAAAAATCAGCACGTCGCGACGTGGTGAATAAACACGTGAAAATCACCAAATTTAGGGGTACGCGTCGCGACGCAGGCGCGCACCACTCTACATCGCGACGCGTATGTGATTCCAGGTCTTAAAACAACAGCCCACACACCAGTTTTCACAAAATCTTCATCTTCTCTCTCGGCTTCTTCATCTTTTTCTTCATTTTCTTCAACCAAAACTCACCAAATCACTCGCTTAACTCACCAAACACAAAACCCATCCTCCATATCGCGTGTTTACTCATCTATTTCTCGTGGTTTTTTGCAAAAAAAAATTCATGCACCCACTCCTCCATTTTGTGTAAGACTCCTCACAAAGCCCCGGGTTCTTTCTATCTCATTTTCTTTTTGTTTCATTTTTTATTTTATCATTAGGTTGTGCAAAAATTATTAAGAATTGAGGTTACAGTGGTGATTAAAATTGCCGATTGTGGGTGTGATTTGTTGTAAAAATTTGTGTACTACTGGGGGTGAAGATTTGGGATTTTTGAAGTGTTAAAAGTTTAGCAACTAGGGTGATAAGTGGAATTACTTAGAAATTAAAGGAGGTGCTGTCAAAATTTTCATTAAAATGTGAAATTAAAAATGGCCCCTAAAAAGCACGAACCTCCGCAGCTTCTGGACCGAGTTATGATGCCATAACATTTTTTTCGGCAGCCGCTGAGCGTAGTTATGAAAGAGAATGGGACAAAAAGTCACAATCAGAGATATGGATTTTGACATTGACCCCAGGCAGTATCTCGAAATCGACAGAATTATCACCACCCGAAACTGGCATAAGCTTTGCCGCCAACCTACCTCCGTTTGCATTCCCATGGTTTGCGAGTTCTACGCCAATGCTTACGAGCACCAAACGTACCAGGTTTTAGTCAGAGGGAAACATGTCACGTTCCATAGGTCAACAATTAATAGGTATTATGGGTTACCCAATATGGAAGTAGATGAATATACGGCAGACATGGAGCATCTTGACATGGCTCATCTGACATAAACACTCTGCATCCCAAATGTTGTCAGGGATATGAGCAGCAGCGGGGAATATTTGAAGATGAGCTCAAAATACCTTAAACCAGATGTTAGGGTTTGGTTTCACTTACTACCCGCACATTACTGCTTGGCACCCATATTACCAATGTAACAAATGAACGAATGATCTTGTTGTATTCTCTGCTGGAGGGACATACCATTGATGTGGGAGGGCTGATATCGACCAATATTGTTCGGGCAGCACATTTTGTTCAATCTGGCCTGCTGTATTGCAGCTTAATCATTAACCTTTTTCATTATCTGGGGTGCCCATGGACCCAATGGAAGAAATGATACAGCCCACCACTGCATTAACTACATGAATCATACAACAACTCCAGGCAGAGAGGCCAGCACATGCTAGTTCCTCCTCGACACCTACAGTGCCACAACAGCAGCCTCGACCCACGCGGTGATCATCGCGGCCACGCTCCATGTCACAAGGCATAGATCGAATGGAATCTCACATTGAATTTATGGTACAAGACAGAATGGCCACGAGACAACTACTTCAACAAATGGCTCGCCATCTCAACATGAGCGATGAACAGATTCATGTATTCCCGGACCTTTCGGAGGACAACAGTGATGGTGATGACGGGGCAGAGGCTTGATTAACCATGGTAATATTGTTCCATTATCTTTATTTTATTTTGTAACGCATTAAGGACAATACTAGATTTAAATTTGGGGATGGGGTTGTATGTTTTTATTGTTTGCTCCATTATATTTTTCCTGCATGTTTTGTTTGATGTATGTTTTAATTTTTTGCATGTCATGTTTGATAGAAAAATTTAAAAATAAAATAATAATAATAATTATAATTATAATAATAAAAGATAATAATTTGTCTAATGATGAGATTGTTTGTCTTAGTAAAACATTCTAGGAAAAGATAAATGTTAATTTCACTTTCATCCTATATTTTGAGCATAATATCTAAGTCAGACTCATACGCACTAAAAAAATAGTTATATAGCAGTTAGATAATAAGGAATTGACAAAGTGACTAGTTAAAATAATCGGTGGATGATGAATGACTGTTTACCTGAATATATGTTTCTGTCTGCATTTATTTATGATGTGAGGTATTCTTATGATTAAAAAAAATAAAAAATTGACCAAGCTTTTACTTAGTAACCGGGCGTCTTGCTTGGCCAGCAGTGACAGTTCGCATCAAACGGTACGACTTGAGTTAGTTAATAAATAGGCTTACATTTAGTAACCGGACATCTTACCTCAGTAAGCAGTGATCGTTCGCGTCAAATGGTAAAGCTTTAAAAAGAAAAAAATATCACACCACACTTACTGATACTGTAGCAAACATAACACTTTTTTCTAGATAGTCAGGTTGGTTTGACCCATCAACTACTGAGAATTGAGACAAGCTCACCTTAGAATCAAAAATATTTTCAGAGCTATTCACATACACACTAAGAGTCTGATTTAGATACTTTGTTCAAAGGAATGGATTTTAGTTGTAGTATGCATTTTGAAAGTTCCTTTAACTTTGTTGCTAAACATTCTCTGAGGACATTGTATATATTTGTTTATTTTGTTTCTTTCATTTACTTATTTTGTTTTGCATTTTTGTATGACTGCATGTGCATTTAATTGACGTTTGTGGGTATCGTCGATGTAAACCCTCACGAGACTATAACTCGTCCACTAGGGACCCCTATGGGTTTAAAGGCTTGTTGCATACGCTAAATGCAACCGTGATCCCTACGAAAATGGTTTAGATTAATTTAGTCTTAGTTGTTTATTTCATTTTGTTTCTGTTTGTTTTGATCGAGGACTAGCAAAATGTTAGGTTTGGGGGTGTGATGAGTGGAAAATATATCAATATTTACCGCCCATTTGACCTAATATTTAGGATGGTTTCTCGAGTTTGATGAACGTTTTGATGTGTTTTTATTTATTTTACAAATAAAAATAATATTGGGACTTAATGGAATCAACACGGGGCTAAAACGATGAAAAACAGACAAAAAATGCAAAAATAGAAATTTACTGCGCACTTCGTGACGCGCAACATCCTACGCGTCGTGACTCCAGGCCAATAATACAGCCTGCCAACACGTGTCTTCAACTGTAGCACACGTCGCGATGCCCAATCCTTCACGCGTCGCGACACCGATACAATAATTCAGTCTACCGACACGTATTTTTTACTGTAGCGCGTCGCGACGCGCAAGCCTTCTTTGTTGCGACGCGCAAGGCAGAATTTTGCATGTGAATTGAAGCTGATTTCATTTAGAATTTTCATACTTTCCTTAAGGTTTCTATTAAGAAACTTAAGGAATGTATCTTGTTTGTATTTATTTTTAGTATTTTAATTATGCATTTTTATTTTTTATAATAATAATTTGTGTGTTTTTACTTTCTTTTATGTTTAGTAATTAATTTCTGCTGGGGGAAGGGTGAAGCTTTTAATATGATAATTTAGATTAATCTCCCTTATTTTATATTATTTTTAACCTGACATAATTGGATAAAGCCTATATAGTTGGTCAGACTTAATTAATATTTTTTTTAACCTGGCATAATTGGATACCGCTTATATGGTCGGTTGGACTTAATATAATTAATTTATATATTATAATAAGGGAATTTCTAGATTTGAAAGATTGAAGGTGGATCCCCCAACCTTCGTATTTTATTTTAAATCTAGTGAAGTAATGAATCACAATATTCACGAGTTTAATAATTGAATTTCTAATATAATGTGTGATGTTTTGGGTTGTTTATTGAATCTTTACTTTAATGCTTCTTATTGCCTGGTCACCAATAAGATTGATGTGGTAAACTTAAAATGAACTTGACGAAGGGATTTTAGGTTTTAGCCTTAGATTCAATAGCTCACGATCTCACCTTAGAGATTTCATTCCAGGGTATACATATACATGCGGGGGTGGGTAGCCACAATTGGAACTTGAACTTAATGAATTCATGGTTTCTTGGTTAACATAGACATATAGTTAATTAGGTTACTTTGGGTGTTTGCATCTGACCATCAACAGAGGCTTTTGCATATCTTCGTGTTCCAGGTTAACAACTGATTTATTACATATGTATAGAAGAATCAATTCATCATTAGAGTAATATTAGGCGGATTCACAACCCTAGATGATTTCTTTATTATTAATCTCCTTTGTTTGTATTTTATTCATTTATTTTAATCAAATCCAACTTCAACCAATGAACAATCCCTTCTTACCTCAATTAAATACTAGTAAACATTTAGCATCAATAATTAACATCGTAGAAATTAAGTTCTCATGGGATCGATATTTTTATACTACTTGAGCGATACATGCGTTTGTGTAATTGTGCGATTTCATCGATCACTCTCTGCGCAGCTTTCTTCGACTGTGGCATTCGTCTGCCCATGCAATGGTACTTTGCCAAGATGTTCGCAGCAATGAATCTAGCACATTTCCAGATAAATTGAAATGGATGGAGAGTACTAGTCGGGCTCTACGTTATTTTGAACCTTCGGTTCAAGAAATGAAGAGACTCTACCGCATGAATGCCAACCCCAGGGATCACAAATATTGGTATTACTTGTCCCAATATACAGAGGCAAGCGTCTAATCACAAATCTCCCAGCAACCAACAATTTTTTAAGGATAAAGATTTTAGGTTATGGGAGCATGGGGAAAAACTCAGACCATCTCAAGTGAAGAGATCATCGTCCCCACTGTTTTCCATACTTGAGATAATGACCCACCCTACATTCATCTTCTATCCTTATTTCCTTAGGCTCCTACTACTCAAATGTACCTTTTACACAGCCACTTGGGGGTATCTCCCAGAAGTTCATCATGAAGTCAGGGCTAGAGTGAGGGCCACATCTTAGTTCATCGGTCATTAAAAGGATCTCCTCGGCCCTTCCATTTTGTCGATACGGGACAGATCATGGGCACCCCACCACCTCCTTCTAGAAAAACTAGTAGATACTAACATGCTAACCCATTTTGTTGTTTTCGATTCGTTGTTCATCATTGTTTATCGTGCTTGCTTCTTCATTGCTTTCTGACCTGCTCTTTTATATCTTTAGCATCTAATACATGTATTTTCGCAGATATGTCGGAAGAGGCAAACTTCTCTTCAAGTAGCTTGTGATGCCATGTGCAAGTCCATGGGAGGTTCAAGCAGCACCCGTGCACGATTCAACACCATAATCCCCACATCCAAAAAATCAAATGGGCCAATATACATTGGGTCATGGATTGCTTCAGCTTCTTCTTGGGATGTATCAAAGGCCTCATATTGGGTCATTTCTCATTTGGAAACTTTCAATATGGGCCATTAGTGCTGAAGACAATGCATCCTACTGCTGAAGATAACTTGGGCCCTTAGTGTTCAAGCGTTGCCTTGCTCCCTCATCCGAAGATGCTCACGACCTATCTGTCTTATAACTAACTCCTTTCTTGCGGGTAATCCTGAGGGAGCCCAATTTGTAATCTCTGAATTAATGAAGTTTACTGTTTTATATTTATGTGTTCTTTATTTCTTCACCAAAGCACGTACTGAGCAAAGACCCGATTTACGGAACTTTTCCATCTTCAATACTTGGTAAATATTTCACAACTTGGAATGATCAAGCTTAATACTGACTCGGTAATGCAACCGATATAATTTCCCTAAATGACTCACATACTGATGCATTAGCACATTGACAGACAGTTAAGACCATGCACCACATATCTAATCTCATGATGCATTACTTTTATACTTAGAAGATTCTGAACTCTTCAAAATGACCATTCAGTACTGCTACTGCTCGCAACTCTTGATTATCTTCAACGCTTTTCAGGTCGACCTAGGTTATATGGCTTACTGTCCTCGAGGGATCTCAAATACCTTGCTAAAGCTTTGATTCAGTATGGCCATATAGAAGATCTGACTCCATGGCGATACAATAGGGCTTCTGCGGAATGAATTCGACCTCTGGCCAATAAAAATCTGGCCACAAGGGAATGATCCCTCCTTGTGTCAATAAAATAGGATCATGGAGGAGAAACTCTGACCTCATGACAACGAACATAATAAAACCTCAGTGGGACCGAGACAATAACAAATCTAACCACAAGGGGATGATCTCTCTTTGTGCCACTCCAATAGGGTAATGGGGGAGAAACTCTGACCTCATGCCAATGAACATAGCAAGACCTCGATAGGACATACCTGATCCCGAGCCAATAATAAATATGGCCACAAGGTAATGATCCTCATTGTTCCACTCAAATAGAATTATGGGGGAGAAACTATGACGCCATGCCAATGAACATAGCAAGGCCTCGGTGGGACATATCTGTGTTAGTGTCCTAGACAAGCCCAAGGTCTCTAAGTCATGATATTGTGTGTGAATGATCAAGTGAGTTTGCGAAAAAAAACTTACATTGAACGGATATGATTCAAAACTTTCATTGTATGTTGATGAAGCTTCAAGCTTTGTTGAATGAATCCAACCCAAGGGTGAGTTTCCTATCACCTCACAAGACTCTTTAAGTGCTAGCTTGCTTGATTTTTGAAGCAAAAATCAATGGAGAAGATGAAGTGGTTCACAGCAATGAGGGAGAAAGAGAGAGTTATTGGTTTTTGATATTTTGTTTCCAAAACTAATAATACCAAATAGACTTTTCCAAAAAGGTGTATATGCTTTTCCAAAAAGCTAAACAAAGGCAAAGTGTGTTGGAGGGAAAAAAACATTAAATGCTCCCAACAACTTTCATCACTCATGTTGAAAATTAATGTAAGTTAGTGGGCCCCACCACTTAAATTCAAAATTCAAGTTAGCTTGCTCAACACACTTCGGGCTCGGGTTCGTTTAATCCGATTAAACGAATTTTCCGTCGCGACGTAATTAAATCCAATTTAATTAAATAATAATGCCTAGCAAAATTATTACGAAAGTCGCTAGCGAATTAATTCTAAATTAATTCGTTCGCCCAAATTAAAATCCAATTTTAATTCCGCTTTGAAATCTGATTTCTATTAATATATCCAATATATTATTTAATCGATTAATTCCAAATTAATCGCTTTCTCTCTTCTATTTGAATTGTATCCCAGATAAATTCTTGCAGTAATTAATCTCATATTAATTTTCTCTCTCATAATTAATCCCATATTAATTATGTTCGATTCAAATGTCATCGGTGAATCTTTGGGAAGCGGGCCAAGAGATCCCTGGATATATTGGCAGTAAATACGATTTTCGGATTATCCGACACGTGCGTACCTCGTACCACGTTCTCACCGATTTACAAGACATGGTTGGCTTCTAGCAAAGCACAATGCCTACCCAATTCTCCAGAAATATTCAACGAAGAATATATAATTTATATCAGGCATAGTATACTATGTATTGCGTATTACGATCCAATATCGGATGTCATATGCTAGGCCTAGGGCTGGAATTGTGTCTGTCCCGTACGAAGCATATATCGGATCACTAGCAACTAGTCTCTGTAATCGGATAATCATGACCTAGTCATATTATCCCGATAGCTGCAGCATCATATAAGAGTACTAGTTATGTATCCATGCGTGATCATCTTCTCAATATGACTGAAGTGATACTTCCATCTTGACATCACACCCAATACACTATGATTATCAGTAAACCCAGAAGAGGCGTACACAGAACCTGTTAAAGCTCCGGACGACCAAAACCAAAGCGTACTGATTGTCACAAGTATTAGCGATGCAAGTCTCAGGTTAAAACCACATACACCTGCCCTGATTCGGATTCCCATAGACACATAGTCATACTACCAATGGAATTCCAAGGGGTCGATCCAGAGCGAAGCTGTTCCCGATCCAACGGCTAACAGAACCTCATATCACACTTGCATAAGTATCCAATACTTAAATATATGAGAACTATGTTGTTAAGCTTCCATAACACGCACAAGTGTAATAGTAGTCTATTCCGCATTATCGATGTCTAGTCTCGATAATACTACGACTATGGATATTTAATGATTAAACCGTTCGTGGATTAATACTGTCTCATATCTTATTAATCTGGAACTAATCATAATGACTTTTATCATTTATATATATTCAAGTAATCCAATTACAAAATGATAAAATAGCAATTTTCTTTGTCACATAGTTAATTTGTACAAAAACCACAATGTCTTTTACAAATAGTGATGATATGGGTCATAATTGTCCAACAATCTCCCACTTGGCTCATAGCCAATCAATCACGTATCTAACACATGAACTATGTACATGTCGCTCAAACTTTTGCTGAAAAATAACTTTCGTCAGCGGATCTGTAATGTTATCATCTGAAGCAATCTTTTTGATCTTGACATCGCCACGATGTATGATCTCACGAATCAGATGGAAATTTTGAAGTACATGCTTGGATCGTTGATGAGACCGCGGTTCCTTAGCCTACGCTATAGCCCCGTTATTGTCACAATACAAAGGAATGGGCTCAGCTGCTAACGGAACTACTCCTAATCCAATTAGGAACTTACGGATTCAAACTGGTTATTTTTCTGCCTCAGCTGCATTGATATATTCTGCTTCTGTTTTTGAATCAGCAATAGTCTCTTGCTTGGAAGATTTCCAACTCACTGCTATGTTGTTCAAACAAAATATATACCCAGATTGCGACTTAGAGTCGTCTTTATCGGTTTGGAAACTTGCATCGGTGAACCCAGTCACCTCAAGTTCTCCATCTCCGTAGACTAAAAAAGAATCCTTAGTTCGTCTAAGATACTTAAGGATGTTCTTAACAACAATCCAGTGACCATCATCTGGATCGGCCTGATAGCGACTGCACATGCTCAAAGCATATGAGACATCAGGTCGAGTACATATCATGGCACACATGATCGATCCGACTGCAGAAGCTAACAGGATCCGATTCATGTTATCTCTCTCATCTTGAGTTTTAGGACACATGTCCTTAGATAGAGAGACGTCATGTGACACTGGAAGCAGTCCCCTCTTAGACTGATCCATGTTGAATCTCTTCAACACGTTATCAATTTACGAGTTCTGGGAGAGTCCAAGCAGCTTTCTGGATCTATCCCGGTAGATATTTATTCCCAGAATGAAGGCTGATTCTCCCAGATCTTTCATGGAGAATTTTAATGAAAGCCAAGCTTTCACTGATTGTAGCATGGGAATGGCATTGCCAATAAGCAATACATCATCAACGTAAAGGACAATGAATGTCAGTGCGCTCCCACTAACCTTCTTATATACACAAGAATCATCTTCGTTTTGAATGAAATCATATTCTTTTATAATCTCATCAAAACATTGGTTCCAAGAACGCGATGCTTGTTTCAATCCATAAATGGATCGATTTAACTTGCAAACCTTGTTTGCATGTTTTGGCACGACAAAACCGTCAGGCTGTTGCATATAAACATCCTCCAAAAGGTTTCCGTTAAGGAAAGCGATTTTGACGTCCATCTGCCATATTTCATAATTGAAATATGCAGCAATAGCAAGCATTATCCGAATGGATTTAATCATGGCAACATGTGAAAAAGTTTCATCGTAATCGACACCATGTCGTTGACGATACCCTTTCGCTACAAGCCTAGCTTTGTACATTTGTATGTTACCATTCATGTCTGTCTTCTTCTTGAAGACCCATTTACAACCAATCGGCTTAACGCCTTCTGGTGCATCAACCAATGCCCAAACTTGGTTGGTATACATGGAATCCATTTCGGACTTCATGGCATCTTGCTATAAAGCAGAGTCGATACCTTGTATCGCTTTCTCATACGTAGCTGGCTCATTATCCTCAATAAGATTAATATCTACATGAGGTGAGATCAGAAACCCATACCTCTCAGGTTGTTTTCTGACTCTCTATAACCTACGCGGTTCTTGTGTATTAGAAGATTGTGGTACAGTCTCATCCCTGATGAACTGTTCGTGTTCCGTGAGGGAGTCTGTGCCAGGAACAATATCACTACAATTTTCATCGAGTTCTAATTTCCTCCCATTTACCACTACATTTAGGAATTTCTTTTCTAGGAAAACTTCATGGAGAGCAACAAATACCTTGTTCTCTTGTGGGTTGTAGAAGTAATATCATTTGGTTTCCCTAGGATAACCTACAAATAGGCACTTATCTGATTTGGGTTCTAGTTTGGTACCATCCAAACGTTTAACGTATGCCAAGCATCCCCAAATCTTCAGGAATGAGAAACCTGGTTTCTTTCCTGTCCATATTTCATATGGAGTCTGTCCAACAGACTTTGACGGAACCTTATTTAAAATAAGTATTGCACTGTTCAATGCGTATCCCCAGAAGGAAATTGGTAGCTCAGTGCGACTCATCATTGACCTTACAATGTCCAATAAAGTTCGGTTTCTCCGTTCGGACACACTGTTTAATTGAGGTGTTCATGGAGGAGTCCACTGTGAAAGAATACCATATTCTTTCAAGTAATCGAGAAACTCATTGCTCAAGTATTCTCCACCACGGTCTGACCATAATGTTTTAATACTTTTGCCGGTCTGTTTTTCTACTTCGTGTCGAAACTCTTTGAATTTCTCAAAAGTTTCCGACTTGTGTCTCATAAGATACACATAACCATAACGCGATGCATCATCTGTAAAGGTTACGAAGTATTCATATCCACCTCTAGCCTGGCTAGACATGGGCCCACATACGTCACTATGAACGAGGGCTAACAGTTCGGTGGCACAAACACCTTTACCATTAAAAGACGTTTTAGGCATTTTGCCTAATAAACAATATTCGCAGACATCATATGAATTAGGATCAAATCCGTCCAAGTATCTATTCTTCGAAAGTGTGGATATACGAGTCTTGTTAATGTGTCCCAGACGACAATGTCACAGATAAGTTTCATATGTTTTACTCATTTTGAGCCTTTTTTTGTCATATTATATGTTTGAGATTCATTTATATTCAAAATATAAAGACCATTATTAGCACCAGCACTACATATCTCAAAATCATCTTTATAAACAAAACACCCAGTGTTCCAGAATACAAAAGTATACCCACATTGGGTCAACAAGATACAGAGATATGTTTCTAGTCAAACTAGGTACATAATAACAGTCTAATAATGAAAGTACATTCCCCGAGGGCAGTTCCAAAATATAGATGCCAACGGCCAAAACGGCGACTCTAATCCCATTTCCAACTCGGAGGTCGATCTCTCCTGAAGTCAGTCTCCTGCTAATCCGCAGATCATGCACATCAGTACATATATGAGTACCACATCCAGAATCAAAAATCCAATTTTTAAAACTAGAAGTAGACATGTTTATTTCAATAACAAACATACCTGAAGCTGGAGCCTTGCCCGCCTTCACTTCCTTCATGTGCGCCTTGTACTCACGGCAGTCACGCTTCCAATGACCCTGTTTGCCACACTATAGGCAGACATCTTGGGATTTGTCCTTTTGTTTTCCCATAAGACTTTGATGATTTGGCATTGCCCTTTCTTTTCTCTCTTCTTCACACCTCTAGAAGCCTTCGCCAAGCCTTGGCCTTCTGAGATGTCGAAGTGAAATGCGCCTTGTGCTTCTTGCCCTTTAGAAGCTCTGGCTCTGCCTCTTTCAGCATCGCCATCAACTCTCCAAGAGTCTTCTCTTGGTTCATCATATTGTAGTTCATGATGAACCCGCCCAACAGTCGGGCAGAGACTGTAAGATCAAATATATGGAAGTCTCAGCCTTGAAGGTAATCCCCAGTTGACCTAGATGTTCGATGTTAGTGATGAGCGAAAACTATCAATATTACCGTCCTTTTTACCTAATATTTTTGTTTAGTTTCTCGAGTTTGATGAACGTTTTGATGTGTTTTAGTTTATTTTGAGATAAAATAATATTGGGACTCAATGGAATCATTTAGTACGAAATGTGGGTCAAATAAGGGTAAAAATTGGACTTGACATATTAATTTTGGAGATTGGAAACTTGATAGGGCGTTCGAACGAAGTATAGTTTCGGAAATTCAATTTTTGCGCAATTGTCGTATTTTGGTCATAACATTTTACTCCGATATTAGATCAAGCTGATTCAAGTTCCAGATTAAAGAAGACTCAAAGATCTACAACTTGAAGAATAAAATAATTTCGAATTCTGAAGTTTTCATGACCGAAATTGATGAAACATCCGCAAGTGTGTTATTGTAATTATTAAAGTCATTTTCAAAGCAAAAAAAAAAAATCAATAAAGAAATAAAAAATAAAAATAGTCAAACTCTCATCAAACATGATAGAAATTAATAATAGATTTGGTAGAGCAATTAGTGGAGTAATTAATAATGGATTTGGTGGAGCAATTAGTGGAGCAATTAATAATGGATTTGATGGATGATTTGATTGAGGCAAAATTTTGCTCATAAATACCAAGCCATTTCATTTGTAAATTCAAACTTTCTTCTTTTAAATTCCTTAAGAATAACTAAGAAGATTGTATCTTGTCTGTTTATTTAAAGCTTTCAGTATTTAATTTCCGCTTTCGCACTTTTTTTCTTTACTTTTCAGTTTTTACTTTCCGCAATTTACTTTTACGCACAGTACTTTCCTTTCTTTACTTTTTCAGTTTTTACTTTTCATCAATGAGGAGGTAACTCCCCTTGCTGGGGTAAAGTAAAGCTTTTATTATTGCCATTTAGATTAATCTCCCCTAATTATAATATAATAACTATTTAAAATCTGACTTAACGAGGATACCGCCATATTGGTCGGTTGGTAATTAATTATAAATTGGTTTTAACCTGACTAAGCATGGATACCGCCTGGTTGGTCGGTTGGTAATTAATTATTATTTTTTCTTAATCAGGATACCGCCTATATGGCTGGTTGGTAATTATCATACAAAGTTAATATATTATATTAAGGGAGATATCTAAAATAGTAGTAATAAAAGTGGATCTTTTTACCTCAGCATTTTCTTTATTGTACTTTTACTTTATTTACTTTCAGCATTTCAGCATTTACTTTCCAGTAATTTAATTTCCGGCATTTACTTTCCAGTAATTTAATTTCCAGCATTTACTTTGTCTTTTCTTTTATTTAAGTTTTTACTACCCGTAAATATGTGTCGTAACTAAGCCAGTTATCTGGGGTTGTGATTAAATCCAATATCACCGGTTTATAAGGGGTTAAATTACAGTTTGGGTAATATAAAGGTTTATTTATTGAGCCTTAATCCTAATGCTTTTTTATTAACTGGCCATTAATAAAATTGAACTGGTAAACTTAAAAATGAACTTGGAAAATAGATTTTAGGTTAAAGACCTTAGACTCAATAGCCCACAATCTTCCTTGAGGATAGATAACCCTTTAATAGATTTCCTTACAGGATAGGAATATACATGTCGGGCGGGGGTAGCCATAATTAGAACTTAATCTTAATGAATTCAGATAACTTGGTTAACATAGGCATATGATTAATTGGTTATACTGGGTATTTGTATTTGACCATCGGAATAGGCTTTTACATAATTTCGTGTTCCAGGTTAATAAACCAATATATTACACAAACGTAAAATAACCACTTCATCTTTTAAAAGATATTGGAAGGATTCACAACCCTGGATAGTTTATAAATTTGAATTTTCTTCAATCTACTTTCAAGCAATTTTATTTACTTGTTTTAAGTTTAAAGTCACCCACTCAATCAAACAATCAATCCATTAGATACTTGTAAACATTTAACTTCATAAATTAAGCTTAGGTTTTAAGCTCTCGTGGGATCGATACTTTTATACTACTTGAACAATATGTGCGCTTGCGTTATACGTGTGTGATTACGCCGGTCAAGTTTTTGGCGCCGTTGCCGGGGACTTATTTATCTTTCACTATTAGTTTTTGGGTTAGATACCTTTACTTGTATCTAATTTCTTTTTACTTTTTATTTCTGTTTTCTTGTGTTTCAGGTTCTCAGACACTACATGAGACGAACCAGAAGCTTTGAATTATGACCGCTTGACCCACAGATTGAAAGAACCATCAGACAGTTGAGAAGGGAAAGGCGAGAAGGCCAAGAAGCAATCGTTAACATGGAAACTGAACCTTTGAAGGTTGCACCACCAATTCTATTCGAGACAGAACCATTCATGTGGTTGACGCGCTCATTTCCTGTATTGTACTTCCTCTTACCAGCAAATGCGTGTGACATCAAAACATGCATTCAGATGATTCAGCAGTCAGTACAGTTTGGGGGGAATGCAACTAAAGATCCTAATGCCCACATCACCAACTTCTTGGAAGTTCGCAGCACTTTCAATTACAACAGAGCATCAGAAGAAGCAATGAGACTGTGAGTTTTTCCATATTCCTTGAAAGTCAGAGCAAAAGCTTGGCTACATTCACTACCAGCAGGTTCCATCACAACTTGGAACACTCTAGCCACCAAATTCCTTGCAAAGTACTTTCCACCAGCCAGAACAGCAAAACTGAGAAATGACATCACATCCTTTGTACAACTTGACTCGAAAACTCTCTACGAAGCTTGGGAAAGGTACAAAGATTTGCTCCGGAAATGTCCTCACCATGAGATTCCAAAATGGCTTCAAGTCCAAACTTTCTATAATGGACTTTCTGGATTGATGAGAACCACAATTGATGCTGCTGCTGGAGGAGCTTTGATGGAAAAAGGAGAATATCAAGCCTGGGACTTAATCGAAGAAATGGCTAACAACAATTCATTGTGGCCAACAGAAAGAAACATGATTCAATGAATTCCAGGAATTTATGAAGTTGGAGCTAACTCAGCAGTGAATACTAAGTTGGAGCAAATGTGAAAAAGCCTGGAAACACTTAGCACGCAAGTTGTAAACATCGCCAGAGCCACAAGTTCACCATATGGAGGAGCACCAGAGCCAAACCAACATGATGAAACGGTGAACTATGTCAACAATTTCAACAGACATGAACAATCCATATTCCAACCTACAATCCAGGGTGGAGGAATCATCCCAATTTTCCATGGAGCAATAATTCAGGGCAAAAGAACAATCCACCACCTGGATTTCAACAGCAAAACAAAAGCCAGAAGTTTGAAAAAGAACCAGAAATGAAAGAATGGATTGTAGAGATGTTCAAAAAGCAATAAGCAGCATATGATTCTATTTTTCAAAGCCAATCTGCTTCCATCAAAGCACTAGAAAATCAAATTGGACAACTGGCCAATGCTCAGGGTTACAGACCGTCAAGGAACCTTCCTAGCAACACGGAACCAAATCCAAGGAACTGAGGGAATGAGCAATGCCAAGCCATTACTTTGAAAAGCGGTACTGAAATCAAAAAAGATGTTGGAATCAAGGAAACAATTGAAGAGGTTCCTAAAGATGCAGTTCCACAAATGGAGGAAAAAGAAGCAAAGGAAACGATCGAGAAAGAATCATTATACCTCCACTTTTTCCACAGCGTCTCCAGATGAATAAACTAGACAAGCAGTTTTTTCGATTCCTGGAGATCTTCAAAAAGCTACATATCAACATTCCATTTGCAGAAGCGTTGGAACAAATGCCCAGCTATGTCAAATTCATGAAAGACGTTCTTTCACGAAAACGGAGATTGCGAGATTGCGAGACAGTAGCATTATCAGAAGAATGCAGCGCCATCATTCAGAGGAAGCTTCCCCCAAAGTTGAAAGATCCTGGCAGTTTCATTATTCCTTGCACCATAGGAAAACATGACTTCGGTAAGGCTTTGTGCGATTTAGGTGCAAGTGTTAACTTGATGCCTTTTTCTATTTACAGTAAACTGCAGATTGGAGAAACAATGCCCACCTCAGTCTCTCTACAACTTGCTGATAGAACGCTCGTATTTCCGAGAGGTGTAGTTGAAGATGTGCTGGTCAAAATGACAAATTCATTTTCCCAACAGATTTTATTATCCTTGATATGGAGGAAGACGAAGACGTGTCGATCATCCTCGGGAGACCATTCTTGGCTACAGGTCGAACCATTATTGATGTACAAAAAGGAGAACTAACCATGAGGGTACATGACCAAAAGTAACATTCAATGTTTTTAAAAGCCATGAATTTCCCGAATGACGAGAAGGAGGAATGTTTCAGACTTGATGTGATAAATAGTACCATCCAGACCTCCAATGCAATGCCAAGTTCTGCTGACAAACTTAAAGCATGTCAATTGTCTGTGGAGCCTGAAGATAAAGTGTATTGCGCACTGAAGAAGCCAAGTCTTGCCCTACAAGCAACAGAAGATAAATAGTTCCATCAGCTCAACGAATTTGAGGAATTTCACATTCAGCCTTTTGAGAATGCCAAACTGTACAAAGAAAAGGCCATGAAGAAACATGATGAGAAGTTAGTGCTCATACAACTGGAACCAGGGCAGAAGGTACTGTTAATAAATCAAGAGTGAAACTCTTCCCATGGAAGCCAAAATCAAAGTGGTCAGGCCCATTCCTAATCACCAAGGTTTTACCAGATAGAGCCATTGAGTTACATGATCCTGATTCCAACAAAACATTCAAGGTTAAAAACAAGCGTGTCAAACACTACTGGGGAGAATCAATTGAGCGACAAAAAGAAAGTGTCACACTTTCAGATCCAGCCTAACGTTCGGGCAGTCATGTCTAGCTGACGACATTAAACTTAGCGCTAGCTGGGAGGCAACCCATGCAATTTGTGTATAAATTGTGATTTGGTGTCTTTTAATTTTTGTGTGTTTATTTTTTTACAGCTTAAGTCATTTCAAGATGGAAGATGCTCTCGCAAATCTTCACAAGCAATTTCCTTCTCTCCCTCAAAAATCTATGATGAAAGTTTACAAAGCTCGCTTGGAACGGATGAGACTACTGATGATCAAAGGTATGCCTACTGACATTCGTTGGATTATTGAAGCACGGGTCCGATTGGCAGGTGAGTCATCTGACTCTTTTATTTCACATATGTCTGGTTTAGGAAGAAGCACATATGCTAAAAAGAGAATAGCCAAAAGAATGTGTGTTTGTTATAAATGTGCTCGTATGTTTTGTGATACTCGTTGTCGATCTTTAGGAATGGTGTCTGATAACCGCGAAGATAAGATTAATTTCATTAGAGATGGCTTGAGTAAGAAGTCTTTGGATGACATATCTAAAACTCTTGAGACGCATCCCAGTGGATATGTGTATCACGAAATTCGCATGTTATATGCACAATTCCGTAAAGAAAGACAATAGTTAAGTCTCAGGAATCTGACTCCAAAAGACCATGTTTGCCAATTTATAAGAAAATTGGATGGGAAGCTTGTCTCTGACGCATAGACGTCATTCAAGCCGTTACATTATTGTAAATATTATATCTCTTTGTCTTTTCCTAATAATTGTGATTTGTTTTTTTATTTTCTCTTGACAGGATCCATGCTACTTTTTGACCTTTCACGATTTACTATTTCTACTACTATCGTTTTGGAAGATACTTGTGCTATATTATTCTCACCATTTTCAGGTTCTATAAATTCAACTTATCATTGCACATTTGAAGGCATCCATAATAAAAATGGAAGCTACTTCAAGAAACGGTTGAAAACATCTGTGTGTTTTGCGGTACCAGTGTTGGTGTTAAACCAGAATATGTAACAGCGGCACAGGAATTGGGTCGAGTCATTGCTGCAAGGAATATACACTTAGTATATGGCGGTGGCAATCTTGGACTAATGGGGATCGTTTCAAAGGATGTACAGATGGAGGCAGTCAAGTCTTGGGATCATCCCAAACCCTTGGCGGAGGTAAATCTTATTGGATCATCAAACGACGAGGAACTAATCGTGCCAGGTATGTCTGAACGACTGGTAGAGATGATTAACGTGCTGATGCTTTTATTGCTTTGCCAGGAGCTTGGGCACGATGGAGGAAATTTTTACAGTACTATCTGGGCAAACTTGAACATACACAAGAACCGCTTGGACTGTACAATGTTGATGGATTTTATGATTTTCTTTGTGTGTTTCTTGATGATGCCCGGATAAATGGGTTCGTGTCAAAGCTGTAAAAGAACTCTTCTTTACTGCCAGAACTGCCCCAGATTTAATTGACCAAATCTTAGCCTTTGAACCTCAAATTGACCCCATTCTTTTCAAGATAAACTGGTCTGATAATGATCGTGGTAAGAGGCGTCAGATAAATTTGGATCTTAACCTTTAACTTTTCATTTAGATGTAGAATTTAAGCTAACCAGGTACGGTTTTCTAAACTCTTCTTCTATTATTTAAGACATTGGGGACAATGTCTCATTTAGGTTTGGGGGAGGAGAATAGTTAAATTGTATCTTGTTTTTATTATTTTATTTTTAGTCAAAAATTTCGAAAAAAGCCAAAAAAAATTGAAATTTTACAAAAACCAAAAATAATATTTTGTGTTTTTGTGTTTTATTTGATTAATCAGGTGAAATGGTGTGAGATAGCTGTGTAAGAAATTTACATTCCTGAGACGTATCTCAACCTATTTCGGAACAATTTAATTTTTGTTTATTTCCTTTTAAATTATTTAATTTGTGAATTCTCCATAATACTGACTAAAATGAATCTTCATATGCTCAGTTGACAGGTATTATCAGCATACATGGTAACATACAGACATGAGCTGTAATTGAAAAGTTTGTAATATTCAGTGCTCTAGTTTAATTGGAGGAAGCATCTATAAAAAAGCGATGGAGTAAAAAAAACGTCTGAGATCCGAGTTATTAAATCTATAAGGGTGTTTTAACACCTAGTGCCCTAAAACCAACTGTTTGGGAGTCACTGGCCCAAAGCTCGCTATGGATCAAAGATGTTGCAAAAAATAATATATATCTGAAGTCTGAGTAATTAAGTCTGTAGGGGTATCTTAACACCTAGTGCCCTAAAACCAACTGGTTTGGGAGTCACTGGCCCAAAGCTCGCTACATAGATGGAAGATATTTTATATAAAAATAAATCAAAAATCAAAAATCAAAAATTAGAAAATATTTCATTGCTAAAAAAGGTGTGAATTCTGATAAACTTTAGGACAAAAATTTATTTCTTCTCAACTACACTTGTGACTATTGTGGGCAAAATGAGTTGATTAATATTTTTTGACTTGTGTATATGGAGAATGGTAAAAATAATCGGAGAATTCACTTATTCGGTAATTTAGAAAGAATAAAACAACTATTAACTTGGATAAGAAGTTTCACATGTTTAGTCACTAACTTCTTTTTTCTCTTGTCTTTTACTTTTGTGTGCATGATTAGTTTATTATCTTTTTACTTTTGTAAAATGTTTGTGGGTATCGTTGTTTTAAGCCCTCACGAGACTACAATTCGTCCACTAGGGACACCTAGGGGTTTAAAGGCTTTTGCATACGCTAAATGCAACTGTGATCCCTACGAAAGTGGCTTAATTTAATTTTAATTTTTTCATGTATTTTAGTTTATTGTTTTGCTCGAGGACTAGCAAAATGTTAGGTTTGGGGTGTGATGAGCGGAAAATATATCAATATTTACCGCCCATTTTACCTAATATTTTGTTTAGTTTCTCGGGTTTGATGAATGTTTTAGTGTGTTTTAGTTTATTTTGCAGATAAAATAATGTTGGGACTTAATGGAATCATTTAGTACGAAATGTGGGTCAAATAAGGGCAAAAATTGGACTTGACATATTAATTTTGGAGATTGGAAACTTGATAAGGCGTTCTAACGAAGTATAGTTTCAAAAATTTCAATTTTACGCAATTGTCGTATTTTGGACATAACGTTTTACTCTGATATCGGATCGAGCTGATTCAAGTTCCCGCTTAAAGAAGACTCAAAGATCTACAACTTTCAAGAACAAAATAATTTCGAATTCTGAAGATGTCATGACCGAAATTGATGAAACATCCGCAAGTGTGTTATGTGTAATTATTAAAGTCATTTTCAAAGCAAAAAAATAAATAAATAAATAAATAAATAATAAAAATAGTCAAACTCCCACCAAACATGATAGAAATTAATAATGGATTTGGTGGAGCAATTAGTGGAGCAATTAATAATGGATTTGGTGGAGCATTTAGCGGAGCAATTAATAATGGATTTGGTGGATGATTTGATGGAGGTAAAATTTTGCCTATAATTACCAAGCCATTTCATTTGTAAATTCATACTTTCTTCTTTGAAATTCCTTAAGAAAAACTAAGAAGATTGTATCTTGTTTGTTTATTTACAGCTTTCAGTAATTAATTTCCGCTTTCGCACTTTCTTTTCTTTACTTTTCAGTTTTTACTTTCCGCAATTTACTTTTACGTACAGTACTTTCATTTCTTTACTTTTTCAGTTTTTACTTTTCAAGCAATGAGGAGGTAACTCCCCCTTGCTGGGGTAAAAGGTAAAGCTTTTATTATTGCTATTTAGATTAATCTCCCCTAATTATAATATAATTACTATTTAAAATCTGACTTAACGAGGATACCGCCATATTGGTCGGTTGGTAATTAATTATAAATTGGTTTTAACCTGACTAAGCATGGATACCGCCTGGTTGGTCGTTGGTAATTAATTATTAATTTGACTTAATCAGTATACCGCCTATATGGCTGGTTGGTAATTATCACGCAAAGTTAATATATTATATTAAGGGAGATATCTAAAATAGTAGTAATAAAAGTGGATCATTTTATCTCAGCATTTTCTTTATTATACTTTTACTTTATTTACTTTCAGCATTTACTTTCCAGTAATTTAATTTCCAGCATTTACTTTATTTCTTTTCTTTTATTTAAGTTTTTACTACCCGTAAATATGTGTCGTAACTAAGCCAGTTATCTGGGGTTGTGATGAAATCCAATATCACCGATTTATAAGGGGTTAAATTACAGTTTGGGTAATATAAAGGTTTATTTATTGAGCCTAATCCTAATGCTTTTTATTAACTGGCCATTAATAAAATTGAACTAGTAAACTTAAAATGAACTTGGAAAATAGATTTTAGGTTAAAGACCTTAGACTCAATAGCCCACGATCTTCCTTAAGGATAGATAATCATTTAATAGATTTCCTTACATGAAAGGAATATACATGTCGGGCGGGGTAGCCATAATTGGAACTTAATCTTAATGAATTCTGATAACTTGGTTAACATAGGAATATGATTAATTAGGTTATACTGGGTATTTGTATTTGACCATCGGAATAGGCTTTTACATAATTTTGTATTCCAGGATAATAAACCAATATATTACACAAATGTAAAATAACCACTTCATCTTTTAAAAATATATTCGAAGGATTCACAACCCTGAATAGTTTTATAAATTTGAATTTTCTTCAATCTACTTTCAAGCAATTTTATTTACTTGTTTTAAGTTTTAAAGTCACCACTCAATCAAACAATCAATCCATTAGATATTTGTAAACATTTAACTTCATAAATTAATAGCTTAGGTATTAATTCCTTATGGGATCGATATTTTTATATTACTTGAACGATACGTGCGCTTGCGTTATACGTGTGTGATTACATCGGTCCGTCAGCAATCATCTACAACACATAGTGCTCGACAGATGTACCATCTGACATACATCAGGAAAGAGCTTCTTTTGCAATTCATACTTCTGATATCTAAGATTAGATCTATGAAGGTCCTTTAATTTCAACATCATGTTGTAGGGATCCAATCCCTTATTTTGACGACGAAATTGAGGGGTCATTGCAGCAAGCATGACAAACTGAGCAGTTGAGTTGTCATCAATGTGAGTCTTCCAAAGCTCATCATCAACAACCCGCTCATGTCAGGCTCAGGCCCGAGAGGTTTGTCTATGACATAGAGCAACTTCTCGGCTCCCAGGACAATCCTGAGATTCATCTCCCAATCTGGAAAATTGGCATTGTTAAAGACATTATCGCCCATGACGACGCTAATCTTTCCAGTCATCTTGATTGCAATAGTCTAACTATTCAATCAACGATATCGGGTACAATCAAATGTAATGATTACTATAGTCCAACTATATAATCAACTACAAATGAAGTTATGGTACAGTCCAACTGTTCAAAGAAAACAATAAAATATTAGTCCACTAATATAAATATATAACGACGAAAAATAAAGCGCGTATTTATCAAGTATTAAACGAAATTACAAATTTAATATTGGTCTCCCACTATTTTTCGACGAGCCTCTAACCCTGTTGAGTACTCGGGAAACCAGTTTTCCTATTGGGCTAGGATCCCGTTAAATAACACACAACCTTGACTTTGGCCAACAAGTTGTATGAAACTTAACTAGTAAATCTCTAAGATCAATTGGATCTCATCCAATTCCTAGATCCGGTAGGTGGACCTCCAAGTCCAAATATATTATATATATATATATATTATAAGAGATATATATTATATAGATATATATATATATCCTAACATTTTCCTCTGAATCAACTAAGCATTGGCTTTGGCTCAACAAGCTTATGATTCCAGTTAAGCGCGACCCATTGACGTGGGAAGCTTCGTAATCCACGTCGATGTACAGAAGTGACCTACTTTTGACCAACAAGTCACAACTGCCCAAGACTGTGATATATACAAAGCCTTTGTGGTTCAAACACATCCGTGATGGACAATGATCTTGACTTTGGCCAACAAATCAAAGTCATCTTGGATCTTGAGAAGAACCACTCAATGGAAGGAATACGCTTAATATTAAAGTGAGGGTTTTTCGCGTAAATGGGCATCCAATTTCTCATCATACACCCTTAAACATGCATTCTAAAAGCATAAAAAGGCGCGAATAAATTAATAATGATATGTGGATGGATATATAACAAACTTTGTTCTAAAAATCTCTCTATTTCCTCTCTCCCGGTACACTATACATACTTCTACCCAATTACATAATACATAAAGAAACCTCATTACATTGAGGGGAATTGGTGAGAAGAGAATACAAAGAGTAAAGAGATAATAGGCTGGACACGCAGGTCCAATTTAATAAATTCCAAATTTATTACAACAATTTCCAAATTACCCCCACCCTTCTAATAATCATCTGATATACATTATTCAACAAATACATCCAAGTATTCACACAAAGCATGCTATCAATCAATCTAATCCAATTAATTAATCTTTGATTAATGACCATCCAATGTTTACAACGATTTGATTTGCGCGAGTCCAACTCGTTTAAGAATAAATACTCAAAGTACGTATTCTTGAATTATATCGAACTACAATTTTAAATCCAATTCAAATTATTTCCAATACTAATTCGATTAAATTCAAATTAATAATTACACTTATTTTAGTGTCTTTTAGACTTAAATTCTAAATCCAATATAAATGGGTCTCAAAGGCCCAAATAGCATCCAATGCTTTTTATTAAAGTCCAATGGGCTTTTCAATTAATTCTTAAGGCATGGGCTTTGGCAATTATGGATCCAATCCAAGATGCCAAGGCCCATAAGAATCACCATTTTGCCAATAAATTTAGGCCTAATTAAATTATTAAAGCCCCAAAAGTATATTTGGACTTTATGGAAATGGTTTTAGGCCCAATTGGATCCAATCCAATGTCCAAAACCAAACTTGGCCCACCAAGTGAAGGGGTCTGATAGGGGTGAATCCGGTAACGCAGCGGAAGCGGTGAAAATCCGATTTTCAGATTTCAAAACTTTTTCTCGGATTAATTAATAAACATATTTATTTAATACCCAATAATCAAATAATGAAATAAAATTTCAATTGAATCAAATTCAAGTGAAATTACCAAATTACCCTCATATGGTATTTTGTCCGTTTTAGTCCGAAATTGATCCAATCAATTTTGAATGATTCTAAATCATTTCTAGGATGAATTAATCATGCTCAAAACACAAAACACCATAGGACACAAAAACCCAAAATTCCCTCACTTGGCCGAGAGCCTCATTTGGGGGCATATTGACCATTTGGTCATTTCATGTCTCAAAACTCATCTAAATGAATCCAATCAACATGAAACTTTGCATGCATCATATACACACCCTAATGTCCAACATATCTCAAAACCCCCAAATTCCGAATTGGTTATAAACCCTAATTTCTCAATTTCAACAAATTGGACAAATTGGACTTAATACACCAAATCAATTACTTCAATCATCAATCTTACATCCAATTCAAGTCTCAACACAATGAAACAACTCAAGATCAAATCTAGGTCATTTAAGAGTGGGTCAACAACTCTAGAATAGCAACATGGTTTCATAAACCTTAAAAGATTACATATAACTACAATAGTCATACACTTCTTTCATTACACATGCTTAACACTTTCATCAAACAACCATCATCAAAAACACAAGAAATAAAGAAAGGAACATCCTAGATATCACATATTAAAGCCTAGAACAAAAGGAATAAATTCCTTACTAATAGCAAGTTCAAGAAACTTACTAAAATCCAAGCTTTTTTATGTTTAACTTTCTTTCTCAAGCTTTCTTTTTTGCTTCAACAATGGTGTCTTTCTCTTTTAAAAGTGTATTAGGTTATTAAATGAAAAGCAAATGAAACAATATATACTTGTGTGTGAAATGGCCTTGGCCGAAAATCATAACAAGCATATACAACATTTTTCATTTTAATTTCATTTCAAATGCATTTAGTTAAAGTAAATTAAATATCTAAACTAACTTTATGATATTTATTTACTTTAATAAAGCAACTATAATCATTACAATTAAATATCCTAACATAAAAATTTATATTTTAATTAATTTAATCATTTAACAATTAAATAATTAATTAATTAATCAAATACAAATATATTAAATATATGTATAATATTATTTACATTAAATATTAAAAACATATATTCATTTAGGATAAAAGTCAAATAACTCATTTTGACTATTAATTAATGTGTATTTAAATTAATCAAGTATTAAATGTAAATACACAATAATTATGTAAATGACTATCGGGTCTCTTTAGCATGTATCTTGCGTTTAACCATTAAACGACTTTATAAATAATCAATATTATTTATTTATGTTGCTCTAGTGCTCAACGAGTATGTTTCATTATTGAGACTCTCTAGGTTCAGGTATATCCGTCACGAAATCAAATTTCATGTCCATAATCTATCCACCCGTAGATTATGACGATCACGGATAATCTCGCTAACCATACAGGTCGAGGTCATCGCAAATGTATAATTCCTCCGTCACAGGTATCCGGATAAATCCCAGAGATATAGATGTAAACGTCAAATCTCTATGGGGATTATCCAGTCGACTATTCTATTAGCAATCTCAAAAAGAATGTTTAGAACTAGCTTCTAAACTTACCACGGGCCCATGGTTTTATCTGATTGCTAATCATATGGACTACCTATGCTCTGGTACACAGAACTGACGGATCCTATCTTGATACACATAGGACACCCTGAGGATCTATCTACACCCAACGAACAGGCGGAGGTCTGATCTAAATAGATCGGTGACGTGACTGCCATCTAAGTGTAGAAGATGTCTCATGTGCCCACAATGGCATCTCAAGTCTAAGAATCACAAGTGCTACTCAACCCAAGAAGATTCTTATTGACGCTGGTGTACCATCCATTAAGAATCTTCGGTGAGTCGTTCAGTGTTTATCCGCTATAAACACCTACACGTCTATACTAGTCTCCAAGACTATGGTTCATTGAGAAACCATTGGAATCATATATTCCAGTATACGACATGTACCGGTCTCAACGGGTTTACTATACTGACCAAGTAGTGTAAACCTTGACCAGGAACTGTCTGAGAATGACAACGTCATGATACGACTCAATGTCCGTTGCGACGCTTTTGCAACTGTATCATGACTAATCATTCTAAGGTCATTACGTCTTTACCATATAAAAGATAAGATTATATTATAGAAACTGCATATATTATTACTAATAATAATGTTTTACAGAAGTATTTAACAAAATACAACCGGGAATTGGCGCTCTGAGCACCAACCCCTACAAAATCTCCCACTTGCTCTAGTGCCAATATCGATTGTATCTAATACCCATCGACTCCACGTGTTTATCAAATAACTTCGGAGGTATGGCCTTCGTCAGCGGGTCTGCTACGTTGTCTTCACTCGGTACCTTGCACACGACAATATCCCCTCGCGACACGATCTCTCGAATGATGTGGTACTTGCGTTCCACATGCTTCGACTTCTGATGCGCCCTCGGTTCCTTTGCTTGCGCAATGGCTCCAGTATTATCACAGTATAACGGAATCGCATTCTCGATACTTGGGACAACTCCCAATTCTGTGATAAAGTTCTTTATCCACACAGCCTCTTTTGCGGCTTCAGAAGCTGCAATATATTCCGCCTCAGTGGTGGAATCAGCTGTAGATCCCTGTTTGGAACTCTTCCAACATACTGCACCTCCGTTAAGGGTAAAGACAAATCCAGATGTAGACTTTCTATCATCGGGATCCGATTGGAAATCGGAGTCTGTATACCCGTTAACCTGCAGTTCGTTTCCTCCATAAATTATCAACTTATCCTTAGTACCTTTAAGATACTTTAGGATATGTTTAATGGCCATCCAATGGTCATTACCTGGATTGGACTGATATCGACTGGTTACGCTAACAGCGAAACTGATATCAGGCCTCGTACATAACATGGCATACATTATGCTACCCAAACACGAAGCATAAGGTTGGTTAGACATTCTAACCTTCTCATCTTCTGTTTGTGGACACATCTTCTTAGAAAGATGAATCCCATGTCTGAACGGTATGTTTGCTGTCTTACAGTTACCAAAGCTATACCGTTCCAAGATCTTATCTATGTACGTTGATTGGGATAACCCAATCAGCCTCCTTTGTCTATCTCGATAGAGTTTTATCCCTAAAACATAGGAAGCTTCTCCCAGGTCCTTCATGGAGAAATTCTTACAGAGATATGCTTTAACGCTTTGTAACATACCTAAATCATTCCCAATGATTAGGATGTCATCAACATACAGGACTAAAAATACGACCATGCTCCCACTGGCCTTCTGATACACACAGGATTCTTCCGAATTCTTAAGAAAACCAGACGATCTGATAATCTCGTCGAATCGAAGATTCCAACTTCGTGAAGCTTGTTTAAGTCCATAAATGGACTTCTTAAGCTTACAAACCATACCCGAGGTTTGGCTGGATGTGAAACCTTCCGGCTGTTCCATATAGATTTCTTCATCAAGAAACCATTTAGAAAAGCCGTTTTGACATCCATTTGCCAAATCTCGTAGTCATGATACGCAGCTATAGAAAGCAAAATCCGGATAGACTTAAGCATTGCTACCGGCGAAAAAGTTTCATCGTAGTCGACGCCAGGTCGCTGCGTGTAACCTTTTGCTACCAGTCGGGCCTTGTAAGTTTCAACCTTACCGTCAGGCCCGCGCTTCCTTTTGTAAACCCATTTACAACCGATAGGAACAATTCCTTCGGGAAGCGGAATCAAGTCCCAAACTTGATTTTCATGCATTGAATCTATCTCGGATTTCATGGCACTTTGCCATTTCACGGAGTCGATGTCCAACATCGATTCTCTATAGGTGAAAGGATCGTCTCTTCAACTAAGAGAACATCCAGACTCTTTTCTTGTATCAAATACAAGCGTTCAGGAGGTCTAGATACCCTTTCCGACCTACGGAGTGTGTGTGTTGAAGGTCCTTCATCTACTTGAACTTCAGGTTCCTCCGTTGGTTCGTTGTTTTCAGGTTGGACTTCATCAAGTTCAACCTTCTATGATCACTACCTTCTGACAAAAATTCTACTTCTAGAAATTTTGCGAAGCGAGCTACGAAGACATTTCGATGCTCGGTATCATAGAACAGATATCCCCTCGTATTCGAGGGATATCCAACAAACCTAAACTTTTGCCCTCGAGGCGAAAGCTTACTTTGCTGAGTTACCCTGACATAGGCAGGACAACCCCAAACCTTAATATAATTAAGATTCGGTCTCCTACCGAACCATATCTCATACGGTGTCGTAGGAACAGCCTTTGAAGGAATCTTATTCAAAAGATGTGCGGCTGTTAAGAGACAGTAACCCCATAAGTAATAGGGCAAATCTGTGAAACTCAACATCGATCGGACCATATCCAATAAAGTCCGATTTCTCCTTTCAGATACACCATTGTGCTGTGGTGTACCTGGAGGAGTATATTGAGCGAGAATCCCATTCTCCTTCATATAATCCATGAACTCACCACTCATATATTCGCCGCCTCGATCTGATCGAAGGCATTTAATATATTTACCAGTTTGTTTTTTCTACTTCATTTCGGAACTCTTTGAACTTTTCAAAGGTTTCCGATTTATGTCGCATCAAATACACATAACCGTACCGTGACAAATCATCGGTAAAGGTAACGAAGTACGAATAACCACTGTGAGCAGTTTGACTTAGTGGACCACATACATCAGAATGTACGAGTTCCAGTAAGTTAATGGCACGGTGTCCAACACCAGAAAATGGGGCCTTGGTCATTTTACCCTGAATACAGGATTCACAAGTTGGATAGGATTCAATGGTAAGATCTGGTATCAAACCATTCCTAACCAACTGGGTAAGGCGTTTAACGCCAATGTGACCAAGTCTCATATGCCAAAGTTCAGTATTATTAATTCAGGTAATCTACGTTTATTAACTCCAGTATTTAATATATCTTTTGAAGTTTGCAATGTATAATGACCATGCTGGTTTGGACAACAAGGATCTGAATATTATTTCTATCATATAAATACAAAGAACTATTCTTAATATTCATACAAAATCCTTCTGTATCAAGTACAAAAAGTGATATAATATTAGCGACACATCCCGGTACAAAATGACAGTCATGTAACAAAAGTGTCCCATTCGGCAATGAGATCTCGCATACTCCCACTGCAACTGCATCCAAAGAGTCTCCACTCCCGAACCGCAACTGCATCTCTCCTGGCTTCAGCCTCCTACTTTCCTTCAGCACCTGCAACGAATTGCAAATGTGAATGGGACAAGCAGAATCTAAAATCCAGCTGGATGTAACGGCTTCACAAGCCAAAGATAAATCAATAACTGGAAAAATAAAAGTACCTGATGTAGATGCTCTGTCTCTCCTCATCTGAGCAATGTAATCTGGACAGTTTCTCTTCCAGTGCCCGACCTTGCCGCAGTGGTGGCATTTGTCTTCAGAAGCCCTTTTGGGCTTGGCTATCTTCGCCTGCTGTGGAGGACCGAAGGCCTTCTTCTTCTTTTCCTTTCTTCTTCTTTCCCTTGGACATTCCTTGGGAAGAAGCCGAAAGAGAAGTAGATCTAGGTGGGCGAGTCGGTACTCCCTTCTTCAGATCCTCTTCTGCCGTGAGCAACATCCTATGTAGCTCCTGGTAGGTGCAGACTGTCCCGTGCATGTTGAAGTACATCACAAACTGGCGGAATGAAGCTGGCAGAGAACCAAGAATGACACTCCTACCGAGAATGTCATTCAGGATGAGATTATGTTGCCTCAATTGATCGATCAAATCGATCATTTGAAGAACATGTGGGCTAACACTTTGCCCCTCATCCAGACGCGCATGGAACAGTTCCATGGCGACCTTGTGAACAATAACCTGTTCCTGGTTCTCGAACGATTGTCTTAATCGCGTTATCATACTATAGGAATCTGATGTTCCATAGTATTGTTGCTTGAGTTTCGGAGAGAGCGAACTAGAATGTATGATTTAACCCTTAAATCATCATTCTTCCAAGCTTCAAAAACTTGGCGTTCCTCCTCCGAAGCATCCTCACCCACTGCAAGGGGTAAAGGACCCTCAAGAACATAACCCAACTTTTCGGAATCGAGGACAATCCTCAAATCCAATTCCCAGTCTGCAAAGTTCTCAGCGCCTTTCAGTTTGTTCGCATCTAACATACGCGCAAACTGGTTTGTGGATTGACCCGCCATCGCAAATCTATCATATAGATCACGAAAAACGGTTAGCAGAAATAAAGCAGTTTCATATAATATCAAAAGCATAAACTAGATCATGGATTTTTAATCTAATATGCCCCTCCCACTAAATCATGCAATACTGTAATCCCAAAACAGAATACAAATATTTAATAATTAAATTAAATATAAATAGTGAAAAGTGGATCCCGTGAATATATTTCGCTCACAGCAGAGGCACGGTCTCGCCTACGTATATTCATCAGGTAGACAACTCATTTGTCAATCATTCACTAATGACTCCTAAGTACCCGGTCCTGGCCGTTTCTCGTTGTCGCTGCGAAGGCAGGCCCACAAGGAGACGTACCAAGGTTAAACTCGTCAATGATAAACTCAAGTTACTTACGTAATCCTGACAGCTAGGGCACGTTCAGAATTCCGCTTTCGCTTGAATTTATCTAGTATCTGATATACATCCGGTATAAATAAATCTTTATCGGCTACACCCTCACAGCAGAGGCACGGTCTCGGATGTAGTCACAAAGAAGTATTCATAAACCGTATTGACAAGACGGACCATATAACATGCATCAAATACAAATTACATTTAAACCTTATTATTAGGGATTTTCCGCTAAGTGTCATACACCCTAAATCTAATCAAATTAGTTCCTAATAAGCATGCATAAATCAAGAAAACATGATTAAACATTGATTCAATGTAGGCTAATCATTTTAAGTGGCCTAGAATCAGACTCGCTCTGATACCATTTTGAAGGGGTTCTTTATAGGGTGAATCCGGTAACGCAGCGGAAGCGGTGAAAATCCGATTTTCAGATTTCAAAACTTTTTCTCGGATTAATTAAATAAACATATTTATTTAATAACCCAATAATCAAATAATGAAATAAAATTCAATGAATCAAATTCAAGTGAATTACCAAATTACCCTCATATGGTATTTTGTCCGTTTTAGTCCGAAATTGATCCAATCAATTTTGAATGATTCTAAATCATTTCTAGGATGAATTAATCATGTTCAAAACATCAAAACACCAAAGGACACAAAAAACCCAAAATTCCCTCACTTGGCCGAGAGCCTCATTTGGGGGCATATTGACCATTTGGTCATTTCATGTCTCAAAACTCATCTAAATGAAATCCAATCAACATGAAACTTTGCATGCATCATATACACACCCTAATGTCCAACATATCTCAAAACCCCCAATTTGGAATTGGTTATAAACCCTAATTTCTCAATTTCACAAATTGGACAAATTGGACTTAATACACCAAATCAATTACTTCAATCATCAATCTTACATCCAATTCAAGTCTCAACACAATGAAACAACTCAAGATCAAATCTAGGTCATTTAAGAGTGGGTCAACAACTCTAGAATAGCAACATGGTTTCATAAACCTTAAAAGATTACATATAACTACAATAGTCATACACTTCTTTCATTACACATGCTTAACACTTTCTCAAAACAACCATCATCAAAAACACAAGAAATAAAGAAGGAACATCCTAAGGAATATCACATATTAAAGCCTAGAACAAAAGGATAATTCCTTACTAATAGCAAGTTCAGAAACTTACTAAAATCCAAGCTTTTTGATGTTTAACTTTCTTTCTCAAGCTTTCTTTTGCTTCAACAATGGTGTCTTTCTCTTTTGTAAAGTGTATTAGGTTAAGTTAAATGAAAAGCAAATGAAAAATATTACTTGTGTGTGAAATGGCCTTGGCCGAAAATCATACAAGCATATACAACATTTTTCATTTTAATTTCATTTCAAATGCATTTAGTTAAAGTAAATTAAATATCTAAACTAACTTTATGGATATTTATTTTTTAACAAAGCAACTAATCATTACAATTAAATATCCTAACATAAAATATTTATATTTTAATTAATTTAATCATTTAACAATTAAATAATTAATTAATTAATCAAATACAAATATATTAAATATATGTATAATATTTACATTAAATATTAAAAACATATATTCATTTAGGATAAGTCAAATAACTCATTTTGACTATTAATTAATGTGTATTTAAATTAATCAAGTATTAAATGTAAATACACAATAATTAAGTAATGACTATCGGGTCTCTTTAGCATGTATCTTGCGTTTAACCATTAAACGACTTTATAAATAATCAATATTTTTATTATGTTGCTCTAGTGCTCAACGAGTATGTTTCATTATTGAGACTCTCTAGGTTCAGGTATATCCGTCACGAAATCAAATTTCATGTCCATAATCTATCCACCCGTAGATTATGACGATCACGGATAATCTCGCTAAACCATACAGGTCGAGGTCATCGCAAATGTATAATTCCTCCGTCACAGGTATCCGGATAAATCCCAGAGATACAGATGTAAACGTCAAATCTCTATGGGGATTATCCAGTCGACTATTCTATTAGCAATCTCAAAAAGAATGTTTAGAACTAGCTTCTAAACTTACCACGGGCCCATGGTTTTATCTGATTGCTAATCATATGGACTACCTATGCTCTGGTACACAGAACTGACGGATCCTATCTTGATACACATAGGACACCCTGAGGATCTATCTACACCCAACGAACAGGCGGAGGTCTGATCTAAATAGATCGGTGACGTGACTGCCATCTAAGTGTAGAAGATGTCTCATGTGCCCACAATGGCATCTCAAGTCTAAGAATCACAAGTGCTACTCAACCCAAGAAGATTCTTATTGACGCTGGTGTACCATCCATTAAGAATCTTCGGTGAGTCGTTCAGTGTTTATCCACTATAAACACCTACACGTCTATACTAGTCTCCAAGACTAATGGTTCATTGAGAAACCATTGGAATCATATATTCCAGTATACGACATGTACCGGTCTCAACGGGTTTACTATACTGACCAAGTAGTGTAAACCTTGACCAGGAACTGTCTGAGAATGACAACGTCATGATACGACTCAATGTCCGTTGCGACGCTTTTGCAACTGTATCATGACTAATCATTCTCTGGTCATTACGTCTTTACCATATAAAAGATAAGATTATATTATAGAAACTGCATATATTATTACTAATAATAATGTTTTACAGAAGTATTTAACAAAATACAACCGGGAATTGGCGCTCTGAGCACCAACCCCTACACCAAGCCCTTAGCCCAAATATAACAAATTAACCCAATCCAATTTTAAAGACTAATTCATATTAACATAATATTCTAAATATCACATTAATTTTTATTAAAGTGTAATTACCATAATTAATTAATTAAACTAATATTTTCAAATATAATTAACTAATTAATCATGCTTTAGTCATCCAATTCATGTCCAACACAAATTGAAGCAAAATCAATCCATTAAACATGCTATAGCTCACTGAATGTCATGAAATAACATTCAATTTCGATTTCAATCCAATTAAACAAACAATTAATATTCATTTCATGCTTTAAACTCATCCAATAGTCTAAAATCAAAAAATCACCATGAGAAGTCCTAGGGTTCATGTTCGGCCAAGTTGGATTTTTGGGGAAAATTAATCTAATCAAATTTTTCTCATCCATTGATTCACAAATCTAATTTATCATCATCAAACACAACCAAACAATCAATTTGGAAAAATATATACTCCAAGCACAAATTCCCAAATCAAGTATATAAACCCTAAACTCAAATCATGCTTAGATATGGCTCTGATACCATTATTAGTGTCCTAGACATGCCCAAGGTCTCTAAGTCATGATATTGTGTGTGAATGATCAAGTGAGTTTGCGGAAAAAACTTACATTGAACAGATGTGATTCAAAACTTTCTTTGTATGTTGATGAAACTTCAAGCTTTGTTGAATGAATCCAACCCAAGGGTGAGTTTCTCTATCACCTCACAAGACTCTTTAAGTGCTAGCTTGCTTGATTTTTGAAGTAAAAATCAATGGAGAAGACGAAGTGGTTCACGGCAATGAGGGAGAAAGAGAGAGTTATTGGTTTTTGATATTTTGTTTCCAAAACTAATAATACCAAATTGACTTTTCCAAAAAGGTGTATATGCTTTTCCAAAAAGTTAAACAAATGCAAAGTGTGTTGGAGGGAAAAAAGCATTAAATGCTCCCAACAACTTTCATCACTCATGTTGACAATTGATGTAAGTTAGTGGGCCCCACCACTTAAATTCAAAATTCAAGTTAGCTTGCTCAACACACTTCGGGCTCGGGTTCGTTTAATCCGATTAACGAATTTTCCGTCGCGACGTAATTAAATCCAATTTAATTAAATAATAATGCCTAGTAAAATTATTACGAAAGTCGCTAGCGAATTAATTCCAAATTAATTCGTTCGCCCAAATTAAAATCCAATTTTAATTCCGCTTTGAAATCTGATTTCAATTAATATATCCAATATATTATTTAATCGATTAATTCCAAATTAATCGATTTCTCTCTTCTATTTGAATTGTATCCCAGATAAATCTTGTCGTAATTAATCCCAGATTAATTTTCTCTCTCATAATTAATCTCATATTAATTCTGTTCGAGTCAAATGTCATCGGTGAATCTTTGGGAAGCGGGCCAAGAGATCCCTGGATATATTGGCAGTAAATATGATTTTCGGATTATCCGACACGTGCGTACCTCGTACCACGTTCTCACTGATTTACAAGACATGGTTGGCTTCTAGCAAAGCACAGTGCCTACCCAATTCTCCAGAAATATTCAACGAAGAATATAAAATATGTATCAGGCATAGTATATTATGTATTGCGTATTACTATCCAATATCGGATGTCATATGCTAGGCCTAGGGCTGGAATTGTGTCTGTCCCGTACGAAGCATATATCGGATCACTAGCAACTAGTCTCTGTAATCGGATAATCGTGACCTAGTCATATTATCCCGATAGCTGCAGCATCATATAAGAGTACTAGTTCTGTATCCATGCGTGATCATCTTCTCTATATGACTGAAGTGATACTTCCATCTTGACATCACACCCAATACACTACGATTCTCAGTAAACCCAGAAGAGGCGTACAGAGAACCTGTTAAAGCTCCGGACGACCAAAACCAAAGCGTACTGATTGTCGCAAGTATTAGCGATGCAAGTCTCAGGTTAAGACCACATACACCTGCCCTGATTCGGATTCCCATAGACACATAGTCATACTACCAATGGAATTCTGATGGGTCTATCCAGAGCGAAGCTGTTCCCAGTCCAACGGCTAACAGAACCTCATATCACACTTGCATAAGTATCCAATACTTAAATATATGAGAACTATGTTGTTAAGCTTCCATAACACGCACAAGTGTAATACTAGTCTATTCTGCATTATCGATGTACAGTATCGATAATACTACGACTATGGATATTTAATGATTAAACCGTTCGTGGATTAATATTGTTTCATATCTTATTAATCTGGAACTAATCATAAGGACTTTTATCATTTATATATATTCAAGTAATCCATTACAAAATGATAAAATAGCAATTTCCTTTGTCACATAGTTAATTTGTACAAAAACCACAATATCTTTTACAAATAGTGATGTTATGGGTTATAATTGTCCAACAATCTGATCCCGAGCCAATAATAAATTTGCCCACAAGAGAATGATCCCTCCTTATGCCACTCAAATAAGGTTATGGAAGAGAAACTCTGACCTCATACCAACGAACATAGCAAGGCCTCGTTGGAACATACCCGACCCCGAGCCAATAACAAATCTGGACATAAGGGAATGATCCTTCCTTGTGCCACTCAAATAAGGTCATGAAGAAGAAACTCTGACACCATGCCAACAAACATAATAAGGCATCGGTAGGACATACCCAACCCCGAGCCAATAATAAATTTGGCCACAAGGGAATGATCCATTCTTATGCCACTCAAATAGAGTCATGGGGGAGAAACTCTGACCACATGCCAACGAATATAGCAAGGTCTCTGTGGGATATACCTGACCTTGAGACAATAACAAATCTGGCCATAAGGGAATGATCTATCCCTGTACCACTCAAATAGGGTCATAGGGGAGAAAATTTGACCATATGTCAACGAACATAACAATGTCTTAGTGGGACTTACCCGACAATGAGCCAATAACAAATCTGGCAACAAGGGAATGTTTCCTCTTGTGCCATTCAATAACATGGCCTCAACGAAAAGAATGCAGTCTCGAGCCTTTATAATCATTTGGCCAGAAGGGAATGATCCATTCATGTGCCCTTTATAACATGGTCTCGGCGAAACGAATGCAGCCTCGAGCCATTATAATCACTTGGCCACAAGAGAATGGTTCATCCTTGTTCCAATCAATAACATGGCTTTGGTCGAATGAATACATCCCGAGCCATTATAATTATGATCTAAAAGATCTTGAGGGAAGATTTTTAACCTTGGTCGTCCTCACAAACACTGCAGTGGTGTCTCATACCCAGTCGTGCAAAAAACAAAAATAAAAGACGGCAATTGTACGGGTGACATATCACACACTCCGTTCTGACCCAAAAATATTGAGGTAATTGAGGCAGCGTCCTATCCCAAGTTGCCTAAAATAAAAATTTTGTACCTCATAATCCAAACGTCCCGACGAACCGAGCTATGGATTAGGGGGCGGCCAACGCCATGGGGGAATTTCCCCTCATTCTAGGTAGGCCTCGATCTGCAAAGGTCATAGAGGCCCTCTAGCCTTCCACGTGCTATGTTTCTACGGATCTGAAAAAAGGACGGCCAGCGTCATGGGGGCATTATCCCTCATATGCTAGGAAAATCTCGATGCTACAAACGCCACAGATGCCCGTGGGCCTTTACCCGTGCTATGCACCTCCAACTCTCTCTATGGGCGGCAATCGCCATGGGGGAAATACCCATCCCAATGTTATACAACCCAATGGTACTGTAGTACCTCGCAAGCCGTCTTTCATCCATGCGTGCTATGATTACCTTGGGGTACCAAACACCACGCCGACCCTCCCAAAGAGTGTGCTATGGATACCCGAGGTGCCAAGCGCCATGCAGGTCTTCAAGTTCTTCTGTCTTCAAAGGTACAAAACACCAGTTATTGACATTTCGGCCATGGGTGTTTGTTAATGACACTAGGGCTAGTGTTCCACAGGGGTGCGCGCTTCCCGCACATCATTTTGCATTTTTTGGTAATAATAACCATAAGTACCTCACAAGAATATCAAATAAGTCTTTCCTATCTAAATAAAAAAAAACAAGCGTATAAATGTACAAGTTTTTATTCATAAAGGGAAAGCCTTATTTATATTCTTGGGATCTACTGCTTTCTTACAACTCTTTGTGAGTCATTTCAAGAGAGGCTCTACTGAAAATACCTTCTCATCATCTTTATATTTCATGGCTTCTTGAGTCGGGTGTCGTCCAGCTGTTCCAGGTGATAGGCACCCGACATGATGACCTCGGCAACTTGTAAGGCCATTCTCATTTGACTCCCAGTGAGCCTTCTCCGGATTTCCTTATATTCAGGGGGACTCGCCTTAAGACCAAATCCCCAGGACTAAAGGTTCGCACCCACACTCTCTTATTGTAAAAACGAGTCATCCATTATATGCACCTTAATTCCTTGTGAGAACTAAATGAGTTAAACAAAATTGATATAGAGATGGCCAAATGGCCCGACTGCCATTAAGCATACAGGCACAACTCGTGTTCGTACGGATACGACAAGTTTCATCAAGACACACGAGCATAACACAACATAGAAGTAGACCAGGTCGGGTTTATATTTTAGGCACATGGGCCATCAAAGTACGACACAATAAAAAGAACGTGAAAAACACGATTCAAATTTTATGAATTAATTTTAATTGAATTGCAATATCATACTTGCATATTCTTTAGATAAATGAAATTGAATTTGATAATATTAGATTAAATGCTCCGTTTCATAAAATTTAATTGAAATTGTATCATTAATTAATGTTTTATAAATTCTAAGCTGGTAGAATTGAATTATATAATTATTATTTAGTAATATGTTGTTTGTTTTATTTTATTCTTATATTAATGTTATATTATCCATTTAATTTTAAATGATGTCATAATTTTTCATTATATTTCAGCTTAATCGATTAATGATCTTCTAAAAATAATTCACGAATTAATGGAAATATTGTGATTCGTCTATTTTTAGTTTATTATAATTTATATTTCAATATATTTTGATCATTTTTTAAATTTCAAAAAACTATTTAAATTTAACTATACATTTTATTTTTAAACAAAAAATTATAGTTTTTTGGTACGGTATTAAAAAAAATATATATTTTTTTTTCCAAATTGAATCAAATGTGCAGTGCTTGGTGGGCCGTGCCCTGACAGCCCATGAGCCCACATGGGCTTGATTCCAATAGGCCGGGCCGGCTGATGGAGGAGATCGAACCTTTGTAGAAATTGATCAATTTAGAAGTTTCCTATTGACATTGCACTACACTGCATGTACTAATAGCTTGATGTCTGATCATAGCAACACACAAAAGAATCTACAACCCCATACATTCTTACAATCCAAAAGCCATTATACACAAAAGACGTCAAAGTTCATCAAAGATGATTCAATCAGATCAGCATACCTGGCAACCCCACATGTATTATCAGCAAGCATTTTGAAAGGCCTTGAAGAAAAATAAGAAGTCTGCTTTCTAGCTTCACTTCTGTGTTTGCTGCAATGTCAACTCAAATTTTTTGTCTCAGCTTCAGCAAAAGTAAAATTACATGAAACTGCAATATAAGTATTTACATTTGTCCTACGACCTACCAAAAACTATCCCCAAAAAAAAAAAAAAAAAAAAAAAAAAAAAAAAAAAAAAAAAAACTTTGACAATAAACTAATGCTTCCAGTAAAACAGAGGCACACGACTCATGATTCATCTGATACGTTTCTATTGTATGGGGTCTCATGACTTGTTCTGGATATTAATTTATTAGCCTGTGATTAATGAAATCATGAAGCCCACCATATGAGCTGTCAGTTCTGGGCCAAAAACAATTTGAGCAATATGCTCAATTGCAAGGTCTTAGTCTCTTCGATAACAGAATACTATCACATTTACGAAAATATAAACTGCATGAAGCATCATAGTCTTCTAGTAGAATAGAGTGTACTACTGATATTTAGACTCACTTCTCGAAATAATGCAAACGCTGAATCTAGCATCGAACAATCAAATGCATAGGCCATGCCAGATCTAATGGAGCATGTATCTGATGCAAAGAGTGACTAAACAATAACATCTTACTAGTAAGAATTTAAGTAAAGGATTCGTTGTTATTTTCTCTCTTTGGTGAACTTATTAAGACCAGGCCCTACACCTCACCCTGCCGTGCTTCTAATAGGGTCCAAAAATCATTTAACTTCCCGACTATAAAGTACGAGTTTTCAGAAAGTTACTAATTCTCAATGTAGCTAATGATTAAAAAAATATTTTTTTTCCAAAAAAGAGAGAAAATAAAGCCAAAAAGTTGATGATTCAAGTGATCGATTGAATATACCTCTAATCAAATGCATATGGATCATCTGCATATGGATTTAGAGACCCCTCAGAAAACAAATCACCTATGTTTGAAGGATGTGGATTATCCCCTCCCATAACTCCCTGCATAAGAAATACATATATATATGTCATGAACTTTAAACATGCTGAATCAAGAAAAAGCTTTTGCAGGGTGATTTAAACAGTCTTAGATATCCAGGAATATTGGCTAATTACCTAATAGTACACTAATTTATAAATTTAAGTTCAATGTTTTTATATATTTTTTTTTCAAAAGAAATTTTAGGTTGCCATTCTTGAAGATAACAAGAATAAATATAATTTACAATATATGTTACAAAAGTAATCCTAAAACGGAAGTTTTCTTTCGGTTACCTTAGCAACACTTCTTGGGGTTTTGGCTTTGGGTGTGTTCATCTTCTTACGTTTTCTTGGGTCCTGATGCCACACAGCATGAAAATTTGAAGTACCAAATACACCATATTCAACTTGAGAAAACAAATGTGTAAAGATCTGTTTTGCTAGACACCCATCCTATTTCACATAAAATCATTGCTAATATGACCAAAGTAGGAAATATAAGAGCTTTGAGATGATAGGATACCTCAAACATGACTGTCCTTTTTGTTTTTCTTCGTTTCGTGATTGTCCTTCCATTACTAGTTTCAACTTCATATTCATGGTGAGTAACCTGCATGGCCATTAGATTAGCCAAGATTGGTTAATGAGATAAGACTTCAATGGTAGGAGAATAAAGACATACTATTGTGATTGTACCATAACATGTTTCATATATGTATATCACTGGCCATAATACAGAAACAACTGACCTTCTTATGATGTTTAGGAATGCTGATCATGCTTCCTGTGTTTACATTTTCTACTTTCTTCAACAATTGTGACACGGGTGTTTGTGTTACCTTCAAGAAAGGCGAATCCTACAAACAGTATGGAAAAAGAAACTTAAATGACTCTTGCGGTAACTTAGCCAGGAATGAAAGATTTAGACATAAACAAATATTTTTGTAGCTCTTTTCACCTTCTCTTGATTGTCTTCTCTTGCAAGAGTTTGTTGAATTCTTCTTTTACCAACACCATGATCACTCACCTTGCTTGATGAAATGGAATGAGCCTGCAATAAATAAAACAAACCGAACAAATTATGTTTTAGACAGTGCATTGCACATTTGGAAGATGCTCAAAGAAAATTTTGTATATAATCTGCCAAATGCTCAAAAAAACAACATTTTATGTCCATAAAAGCGGGTGCTGGGGAGAAAAAGAGAGAGATCGAATAAACAAGACAACCTTCTTTGAATTAACTTCTTGGTCCTCTTGAGGTTTGTCCCCCATCACTTTCCACTGCAATTGCAATAAAGCTCTCTGCCTGTCTTCCTGTAGAATATCAAGCCAAATTTTATTCAAGGAATGGTCTGGATAATGTAATTTGATAAAACAGTAGAAGGGAGTACTTACTTTGGATTTCTGGATATGCAACTCCTCTTGAAGTTTCCTGTACTCATCTTCATGCTGACATTGCAAAGCTTTCATCTGAATTTCATGTTCACTCCTTAGTTTCATGGTCTTCTAGACAAGTTTATAAACAGTTAGGAAGAATCACATATTCCAATAAATGTGGATAATGAAGACTTAAATCTAGACAAGTTTATAAACAGTTAGGAAGAATCACATATTCCGGATAAATGTGGATAATGAAGACTTAAAATTGAAGCAATATGCACCTCTCTCAATTCATTTTCAGCTTGTAGTCGGACACGCTTTAGCTCCTCGATGTGGTCAGCTTTTAGATTTATTTCCTTCTTATCATGCTCCTGTCGAATACTAATGACCTGTGTATAAGCAAAACTTAGTCCAGTTATGAAAAATTTGAGCTAAACATGACATTTCATCAGTAGATTGCCAAATGAAGATTAACGCATATGGAAACTACAAGCACTTAAATAATATGCTCTAGAAATCAGTATCCTCAAAACTGATGCAATATCAAAACAGAAGTAAGGCAGACTTTCCATGAGTTCATAGCATTTCATGTTTGCCAATAGATTATTTATTAATGCGGATGATATATGGCTCCTTCAATCCCTTAAAATAGCAGAATAGGAATTACTTAAAGATGATTGTGTTATAGATAGGATTGCAGCAAAATTAAATTTCAGCTTATATTAGTTTCTGGTACATACTAGTGCAGCGTGTTCCTCCTGAAGACGCTTAAGGTGCTGCTCTGCCTCTTCTTTGCATTCTTCAAGCTTTTGCTCACATTTTCTTTCCATTTCTCCAACAGCTTTATTTGCCTGAAAATTAAAAAAATTAAATGTGTGAGACTTGATTAAGAGCCAAATGTGTTGTTGTAGTTAATCACAAGCAGACCTTTTCTTTTTCCATATTAAC
>SKCR01050231.1:0-42075 GCA_019454045.1 Zanthoxylum bungeanum | reverse complement strand
TTGGTAAACAAGGTTTTCAAACCGCTCATCGGCATTACCATGCTAGTTTATGTTGATGACATGATAACAATGTCGAAAGAACCAAGCAACCACATGGACGACCTAAAAAGGACCTTCGAGCTTTTAAGAAGACACAACCTGAAACTCAATCCAGAAAAATGTACCTTCGGGGTAGCCTCAGGAAAGTTTTTAGGCTACATGGTGAGTGCCCGAGGTATCGAAGCAAACCCACAGAAGATCCAGGCAATACTGGCCCTAAAGTCTCCCAAGACAGTGAAAGAAGTACAAAGTCTGACTGGTAGAGTGGCTGCACTCAATCAGTTCATATCACGAGCAACTGACAAATGCCACCCTTTCTTCAAAGTGATCCAAAAAGCAAAAAAGGATATCGACTGGACACCAGAGTGCGAAGAAGCCTTCCAGCAGTTAAAGCAGCATCTGGTACAGCCCCCTCTCCTGGCAAAACCGCTCCCGGGAGAAACATTATACCTGTACCTGGCTGTTTCAGACCGAGCAGTAAGTTCAGTACTAATACAAGAGACCGACAAGATCCAGAAACATGTCTACTATATCAGCAAAGCCCTCCTAGACGCCGAAACCCGATATCTGGTACATGAACTGGTAGCCCTTTCATTGATCACGGCAGCTCGGAAACTACGGCCTTACTTCCAGGCCCATCCTATCAAGGTCTACACCGATCACCCCTTAAAACAAATTCTACAGCGGCCAGAGGTTTCCGGCAGATTAGTAAAGTGGTCGGTAGAACTAAGTGAACATGACATCACATACCTCCCAAGAGCAGCAGTAAAGGGACAAGCCTTGGCAGATTTTGTCGCCGAATGTACCGGCCCCCAGACCCTGGCTATAGACGAGGACAAATGGGAAATGTCCGTAGACGGTTCAGCCAGCACACAAGGCAATGGCGCGAGAATCATCCTAAAAAGCGACAAAGGAGAAGAAATCCTACTCGCCCTGAAGTTCGCTTTCATAGCGACCAACAATGAAGCAGAATATGAAGCAATACTGGGCGGTTTGAGACTATGCACAGTGCTAGGGATCCGAGATGTGGTAATAAAGAGTGACTCGCAGTTAGCTATTCAGCAACTAAAATGAGCATTTCAAGCAAAAGAGCCTAGCATGATGGCCTATCTGACCGAAGTACGAAAGTTAACCGGGAAGATGGGGGATGTACGCTTCGAACAAATCCCCCGAGAGGACAATTGTGAGGCAGATTCCCTGGCACGGCTCGCCTCTTCAACAAAAGCCGAGCACCCCAGGATAATCCCTTTGATTTACATCCGGGAAAGGAGCGTGGGAGAATCCAAAGTAGAAGTTCTAGATAAAGAAAGTCAAGCATCATGGATGCAACCCATCAGAAAATATCTGGAAACGGGAGAAACACCAGAGGACAATACAGAGGCCAGAAAGTTAAGATACAAGGGCACCAAATTCTCCCTAATCAACGGGGTACTTTACCGACGGGGTTACTCTGTCCCCCTCTTAAGATGTCTTACAGAAGAAGAGGCAAATTATGTACTCAGGGAGATACACACGGGCATCTGCGGGAGCCACGCCGGAGGTCGCTCAATTGCTTTCAAAGCCCTAAAACAAGGTTTCTACTGGCCGACCATGCACCGGGATGGCATAGAAGTGGCCCGCAAGTGCGAAGGATGTCAGAAAAACGCAAATCTCCACCACCAACCAGCCGAACAGTTGACTACACTGCTCAGTCCCTGGCCGTTCGCCCAGTGGGGACTAGACATCATTGGGCCGATGCCACAATGGAAAGGGCAGACAAAATACGCCATCGTGGCCATAGACTATTTCACCAAATGGGTGGAAGCCGAGCCACTATCCACCATAACAGAGAAAAAAGCCACTGAGTTCCTGAGGAAAAATATCGTCTGCCGGTTCGGGATCCCCCGAGCCGTCATTACTGACAACGGGAAGCAGTTTGACAGCAAAGGTTTCAGAAAACTTTGCGAGGATCTCCAGATCGCCCTAAAGTTCGCCACGCCAGCCCGTCCCAAGTCAAACGGACAAGTCGAGGCGACGAACAAAACCATCAAGGCTAACCTGAAAGCTCGGCTCGGATCCAGCAAAGGCATGTGGGTCAAAGAACTACCAGAAGTACTATGGGCACACCGGACAACCTATAAGGACTCCACGGGAGAAACCCCGTTCTCCTTAGCATACGGATATGAAGCTGTTATCCCGGCAGAAATCGGGGTGACCTCCCACAGGGTTCAGCACTATGAGAGTAAGCAGAATGAAGAACTTATCAGAAACCACCTCGATCTGATCGAAGAGAAGAGAGAGAGGTTGGCCATTAAAACATCAATCTACCAACAAAGGATGGCCCGCTTCTACAATAAAAGGATTCGGACACGCACCTTCATCCCAGGCGACCTGGTGCTAAGAAAAGTCACCCTAAATACTCGAAAGCCAGAGGAAGGCTCCCTGGGCGCCAAATGGGAAGGGCCCTACAAGGTGGTAAAAATGGTGAAGCCCGGAGTGTACATCCTAGAACGGCTGGACGGCACAAGATTAAAAAAGCCATGGAACGTCGAGATGTTGAGAAAATACTTCCAGTAAACTTTCCCTTCCTCCTATCCGCTTACGGCAAACAAATAAGGGACATGAATTCAAATACAGAGCCTCTCTCAAAATGACCCACAGAGAGTTGTAAAAAGGGCAGTATGTCCCCAAGTATCAATAAAAACTTTTTTTTCATTTATCCGCTCTTCTAAAAAATAAAAGTTTGCAAAAAAAAAAAAAAAAAAAAAAAAACCGGGGACATACTCAAAACAACAATCTGAACATAAAAAGAAATATGCCCTCTGATGTTCCAAACAGCTCGGGGCTGGATCTTATTCAACTGAGGTCATCAGCTCGGGGTCGGGTACATCCCACCGAGTCAGCCCTTCGGACTGGGGACGTAACATTCCCTCAGGACCAAGTGTCTTTTTCTCAGCTCGAGGTCGGGTACATCCCACCGAGTCAGCCCTTCGGACTGGGGACGTAACATTCCCCCAAGTCCAAGTGCCTTTTTCGGCTCGGGGTCGGGTTACGTCCCACCGAGTCACGCTCATTGGTCTGGGGACGAGACATTCCCCCAGAACCAAATATCTCTCTTGGCTCGGGGTCCTCAGGGACATACTCGATGCATAGGACCCGTAGAAGCATAGCACGGGGAGGGATGATACCCCAGTGGCGATTGCTTACTCCAGTGTTACCGAACATAAGGAGGAATATGCCCTTAATGTGTCGAACACTATTTGATCCTCACTTACCCGATGTAATGGATCCGTGGGAAAGCATAGCACGGGGGATAATGATGCCCCCGTGACGATTGCAAGCTCCAGTGATGCCGGACCTAAGGAGGAATGTGCCCTTAGTATCCCGGACACTCTTTGATCCATTCATCATCCGGATCCGCGAGAGACGCAGCACGGGGATGCGTTGTGCCCCTGTAGCGTGTGCCTACTCCAGCGTGGTAAGGAGGAGCCCTCATACAATACACAGGCTCCCCAGTGAACCGACGTGTAGATGATGTGCCCTTATCAATCAAACGCTCTTCTGATCCGAATCCTGGTTCGCCGGGACACTGAATTGAAAGATTCAGAATTGTGTTTTGGAGACCTCAGGCAAGACGCTGTTTTGAGGCATCCATGTTGTTGTTTATGCTTGCAAAAACGTTTTTTGTTTTGGGATAGGTGCTAAGTCACCCCCACCTTTTGATTTCATTTTCCAGAATCTTGTTTTTGTTTTTCGCCGATCTGGCAGAGGGACGCCCATGCCAGATCCGGTAGGTTTTCAAAGGTTGATTCATTTCCCTTCAGAATAAGTGCCAGGGATTAATCGGCTCGGGGCTGGATTACGTTCCGCCGAGGCCACTTGATAGCCGGCTCGGGGCTGGATTTCGTTCCGCCGAGGCCACTTGTTATCGGCTCGGGGCTGGATTTCGTTCCGCCGAGGCTACTTGGTTATTCAGCTCGGGGTCGGGTTATATCCCACCGAGTCAGCCCTTCGGACTGGGGACGTAACATTCCCCCAGGTCCAAGTGCCTTTCTCAGCTCGGGGTCGGGTTACGTCCCACCGAGTTAGCCTTCTTTGGACTGGGGAGGTAACATTCCCCCAGAGCCCAAGTCTTTCACTCAGCTCGGGGTCGGGTTACGTCCCACCGAGTCGTTTTCTTTGGACTGGGGAGGTAACATTCCCCCAGAGCCCAAGTCTTTCACTCAGCTCGGGGTCGGGTTACGTCCCACCGAGTCGTTTTCTTTGGACTGGGGAGGTAACATTCCCCCAGAGCCCAAGTCTTTCACTCAGCTCGGGGTCGGGTTACGTCCCACCGAGTTGTTTTCTTTGGACTGGGGAGGTAACATTCCCCCAGAGCCCAAGTCTTTCACTCAGCTCGGGGTCGGGTTACGTCCCATCGAGTCGGTTTCTTTGGACTGGGGAGGTAACATTCCCCCAGAGCCAAGTGTCTCACTCTGCTCGGGGTCGGGTTATGCCCCTCCGGCTCATGATTAAACCTCGAAGGGTCTCAAAGTGTTCGGATAACAGGAAGTATAAAGAAAAAGAGAAAGAGATAAGAAAGACACACACATATATATATATATAATATATATATATATATATATATATATATGTCAAAATACATTTTGAATTGTTATTACAAAAATTTGAAGTATACACAGGGCCCCGGTCGGGTTACCATTTCTCATTCAGCCCGCACAGGGGCATGAATTTCTTCCTCAGCTAGCTCAGACAGCGGGAGGATCGGCTCGACCTCAGGAAGAGGAACTGCGGCTTCAACCTCGACAGCATGAGAGACCTCTGCTTCAGGGATGGGAGGAGGGATCTCAAGGCAGTCCTCACCAGGGGCAGGAACATCAGGTCGTCCTTCTTGGGAAGCCCCAGAGGCCAGAACGACCGAAATCGGGTCGGGATCCATCACCTCCTCGGCAGGGGGAGGGAGCCACTTCCGGAACTCCTCCTCGGAGATATCCCCCTTACAAAAACTGATGGCCGCGTAGATAGGATCCATATTCAGACTTGGCAGCACCATCGGTATCAGTTCAGCACAGTCACCAACCCCCTCAAGGCGGATGGCCTCCTTCTCGGTCTCAAGATCGGCCTCTCTCTCCTCCAGCTCGGCCTCTTTCCTCTCAAGATCATCCCGAGCCCGTTACATTTGCTCATCTTTGGCCTTCAATTTGTTTTCAACATTTGACACCTTCGCTTTCAAAACACCGATCTCAGATTGGGAAGCCTTCAAATCCTCCCTAGCAGAGTCGGCAAGTTTTCGCTCCAACGCGGCAGCAGCCTTAAGAGCTTTGTTTTTTTTGAAGTTCTCAATTGCAGTCGATTCGAGGTTCTTTATCACCTCCTCCCGATCGGCCAGTTTAGCTTCCACTTCTAAAAGGCGATTCTGAAGTCTCTGGGCTTGACCACCCTCGGACAATAGACTCAGAAGGAGGTCCTTATTCTTCGCCATGAGGTAAGTAGCCTGCACGAAAACAAAGAAAGTCAAGATATGAGATGAAGAAAACCGAGAACCGAAATCAAAAAAAAAAAAAAAAAAGAATAAAACTACCTTTGCCATTTGAGAGCTCATCTCGGTCACCACAGCTTCAGGAGAGATATCCTCATACCTCGAAACCTCCCCCGGGGGAATCACCTCGGCCAATTCATTAAAAGCCGGCACTAAATGGGAAGTAGCCTCCCGAATGCCTTCTCCCAAGTCATCCACCCCGAGGATCACGGAACCTTTCCGCTTCTTAGTAGAACCCTCGGAAGATTTTTTCCCCCGACGGACATCTTTCTTCTTGCCCGGGACAGGCTCCTCCTCCTCCCCCTCCAACTCAGCCTCCTCGGCCCCAAATTGACGCCTCATTTTCCTCAAAGGCTTCGGCGGACTGATGAGGCGAGCAGACCCCGACGACTGCACACCAGGAGAAGATAGACCCCGAGCAGCCGGCTGAACTTCCCCCTGAGATACTCTCCCAACCACAACAGATTCAGGCTGTCCCCGGGAAGTTCCAGTTTCAGCGTGGCCAGCCTTCTTCATAGTACTAGCCAACTTCTCAAGAAACTTCGGCCTCTTTGACATGCCTACAAAAAAGGGGGGATAAGGAAATCAGGACCCGAGTATATAATAGAGACATCAAGCATTATAAAACGAACAGAGAAGTCAAACTAAAACAATCAGCACACCATCTTTATATAGTTCCCGGCACCAACTTGCACACTTGTTGGAACCGAGAACTAGGGGATAGATGTTGATGGTGTTTTTAGGCACTATGATATTCAAGGCAGCACGACGAGGACAGAAGGGTAATTCCCTGCTTGGTTGGGATCATCAAATCCAACCCGACCACTTTGCAATAAAAGAACAAGCACCTTACGGTTCCAAACCGACCACAACAGATATAGACCGAGCACTTCATGACCGGCTACCGATCACCTGGGCTCAGATAGCCGGGCACAATCAGGTCGACAGCAACATTCTCAGCATAAAGGACTACCATGACCGACCTCATGAAGACCGACCATATGGCGAAGATATGCTCAAAGATAATGACACCCTATTCTTGCGGATAAGATAAGCAAATTATCCTGTTCTCATAAGGAAATGAAATCATCAGTCCGAAAAGGAATAAGAAAAGAGAAGGCAATATTAGACTAGGAATCCTTGCAAGAAGAGAAGACTGAGTTCAAACTAGGATTTCTTATGCAATAGGAGTCTGATTTCTATACTATTATAAATAGGAGGACAGAGTATGTGTAAAAGGCATCAAAAAATTAGTGATCTGAATCTTCAAGCTCTGACTTGTAGAGACCCAAGAAGAGTGTTTTAAGTAATAAAAGTACCATCTTTTTTGTGTCCGTGGACGTAGGTCGGATCCAAATCCACCGAACCACGTTAAATCTCCTTGTTGATTGGAGTGTTTATCTGTCTTTTGCTAAATTTGCCTTGGTCCCCCATAACCAAACAAATTCACTATTGAGGGAGGATTTCTTCGGGAGTGATATTCCAATATTACCCTGAGACCAAAATCCGCCGTCAACATATATATATATATATATATATATATATATATATATATATATATATATATATATATATATATAACAAGAGAATTGTAATCAAACCAAACTAATCCACATAAAAATATTTCCTACTCAATGACACGAGCCACACAAGGAAGTGCCGCACCTAGATTTTGAAATTTTAAGAAATTATTTAAAAACAGACCATGTTTTCGTTAAATTTAGAAAAAATATTTTATTTCCACCTATAAAGAAAGTAAATGTCCGAAAATATTATCACAGTTTTAAAATAATCAATTTTCCACCGGGAGTTTTCGAAAGTTTATTAATTTTCACATTTTAAAGATGGAAAATTAATAAATTTTATCAAGATTTCAAGCGAAAAATAATGGAGTTTACGTGAAAAATTATACACTTTTCCAATGGAAAATTGATAATTTAAAAATTATTATCAAATTTTCGAATTTTCACTTAATTTAGAATGGAAAACTAATAATTTCCATTAAATTTATAAAAGTGGCTAGGGGCAAGCTCTAGCGTATGTGGCTCTGAGAGAGAAAGTGAGGAGGAGGGAAAATGAGGCCACGTTACCTAATTTCCAAATTAATCATACTTTTACGGATAGTATTTACCGTCGGTATTTCCCGACAGAAGGTTTCCATCAGTAAAATTAGTTTCCGATAAGAGTCGTTTTATATTTCCCGTCGGACCTATATATTCTATCATTAAATTATCGATTATAGGTTGTTATGTTAATACATGGTTGCATAACTTGACCCTTCCTTTATCGATGGATTATTACGTCGGTAATTTGTCAATGAAATTCCGCCAGTAAATCCGTCGCTAGGTGTAGACGCCATTTTTTAATCTTTTTTTTGAATACGTCGGTAGTTAATTACCAACTTAATTTTTTCCATCATTATTTTAATAGTTTTTTGTATTGTGCCCCAGTTAAATATTAAAATTATAAAAACATTTCATCTAATTTAAAAACATTCATATTACCCCTGATTTAAATATTTAAATACTATTATTATTGAAATTTCGAAAAAAGACATGAACCATTTAACTTATTTTCCTTTATCTCGATGAAAAAACGCATAAAGGTTTCTTGATTATCTATTAATTGGATTCTTAGATTATCTTTATTATTTGAAAGACAAAATAGAATGTAGCCCAAAACAACAATGATAGAGATGTCCTTAAAAAACACACAGAAAATACACACTAAGCATATTTATAGTTTATAATTTAATTTTGAAAATTATCTATGGTCTACCCTAAATTATGTGAAAATCCGAAAATATTATAAATTTTTTTGATTTTATCATTTTTCCACCTAGAGTTTTAAAAATGTATCGATTTCTATCTTTTAAGGTAGAAAATTGTTAACTTTTTGTGTAATTTTTTTTGGTGGAATATAATATATTTTGTGACTTCAAATAGAAAAATACATATTCTTACAAAATGTTAAAATAAAAAAAAAAATTGTAATATTTTGGGATTTCTCCAAACTTAGAGTGGACCAAAGATTATTTCTCAATTTAATTTTTATTTATTTTAATCCAAAATCTAATTTTCTCTAATAAATTTATGCTTTCAATATGTTTTGTGGGTGTTTTTAGGTATATGTTTATCCTTGTTAAATCCAAAATGATGTACTTATTGAGATATTTGTTTTTTGTTATTGTTTTTTTCCATCAAAATTCAGTTTTTCTTATATATTATCGCGATTTGAATAGATTAATCTAAAGTGTTTCTGCTTGTGAAAGAAGGTGAGTAGGGAACATAACAAACCACACTCACAAAAAGAAATCACAATATGATAAAAAGAAGAAGGGGAAGGTCCGATGGTGACCCAAATCAATACAAGTCAATAACGAGGAAGATGGTGGGGTCGTATCTCTCGTATACAACTTATGAAACAAGTTCGTATTGCTACTTATGTAATATACATAATAAACTCTTTTCCGACAATGATAAATATAAGTGACGTGATGTCACCGAAGTCTTTTGTAATGCTACTTATCCAATAGAATGCTACAAGTTTCAAACTGAGCGGACTCACTTTCACCTTCTTAGTATAGGCAAAGACCAAGACGTATGAAAGAATCTCAAGTCAATGGCTTAAAAAAAATGTATATAAAGTGTGATTGATCACACTCAAGCTTATTATTACTCTACTGCTAGCACAAACTAAATATTCTCGAGAAGCAAAAAAATGGAGGGTCATTGGCTTAGGAATACAGAAATAAATATAAACACTCGTCTTCATGACTTCAACCCAACAAAACCTTTGAGTGGAGTGTATGTTGGAGACAGCAGTGATAGGAATACAGAAATGCCCTATGAACAGGTAAAAATAAGTTTTGTTTGGTATCTATTGAAGAATTTACTCCAGTTATATTATACAGGATAATTTTATTAGTATTACTGCTGGAATTATAAGATAGCTTCACTTGTTATCATAATTACGGTGTTAGCAGTAGAATTCTCGTATGGCTTTTGGGTTCTTGAATTAGTTGTGACTAGTTAAGAGAATTTTAGATGTGATGTCATCTTATAGAAGCCAAACCCTCGTGCTTTGCTGTATTTCTGCCTTCATAAGTTTGAGATTATGCTATTTCATTTTTCGTCCTTGTTGTTTTGAACACTCTGAATATCGACTTATCCATTTTTATCTTCATGTGATTGTGACAGGATCTAGTGTTGGAAATTCCATCGGAAGCGCATGCACAGATGGCAATGTTTAGTTCACCAAGTTCTTACTCTTCGGACAATGATGCAATTAAGGAATTAGATAGTTCATCGGTCGGTATCTTTCATGTTGATGTAGTTGATGAATTTCCTACTAACACTAGAACCTGCAAAGCTCAGCATACACCCAAATCCCACAAGTACTTTAAAGCACAATGTTCTAAAGAACTGCAAATGCAGAGCAAAGTTTCCCACAAAGCAGTATCAAATGTTGAGGTATGAACCTTTAAAATAATCTCTCTCTATGGACTTATAAATTCAATCCTCAACATATTGTAAGAAATATATAGGAGTGATTTTAAGCTCAATACGATATATTTCGCAGATGGGAGAAAAATACATTGTGAAGTCTGGGAAAGACAAGCAAGTGGCGCAAACAAGCAGTGCAGAGTCTAGCTCTAGCTCTTGCTCAAACAGGTCTGGTAGCAGCAACACAAAGGAGTTTCCTGTGAAGTCTGGGAAAGACAAGCAAGTGGCGCAAACAAGCAGTGCAGAGTCTAGCTCTAGCTCTTGCTCAAACAGGTCTGGTAGCAGCAACACAAAGGAGTTTCCCATTTTCAAAATATCTGCTGGTTATTGCTCTGACGGGGTTTGTAGCAGCAACAGAAAGGGTTCTTTCATTTCCATGGAGACTCCTCAGTTAAGCCACAAAACCTATCCACCAATAGTGTATCTTTTCAATGTGCTTGTCAGTTTAGTTTTGATCATATTTACTATCAGAGAAATAGTTTATCTTCACTGAGTGATGTTCTTCTTACCAGTTTTAAAAATGGCATGTCATCACAACACAGAATGTGTCTCCCTGTGATTACATGCCTGTAACTGGTATAGAAAGCATTTTTCATGTTAAAATTTTCATTATAAGCTTATGTCTGTGCTTCGAATTTTGGTATGCTACTGTAATTTTATGGCCAATCTTGATGTTGAATGTAATTTCTATGTTTGTTTGCTTTATTGTTAATACACACACACTGAGTGATTTAAGACGGGTGGGCAAATGGCCGAGCATTGAAAAGCTTACTTCCAATTCAAGTGGTGTTTATTAATGTTTTCAAGATTTTGAACGAACATAATTTCTTAAACTTTAAATTGATGCTATTATTGCGTTTTACTAATTCCGAACTTAAATAAACAAATTGAAAATTATGGACTTTTCAAAACGTGATTCATTTACTCACCCTATTAAGAGCCATAGAATTAGAGTTTAGCTGTAAGTCACTGTAACAAGATTATGAATCTATGATCCTGAATTTGTGTCAAAAGAGTAAATTAACTGATTAAACTGTTTCTTTTTTAAAAAAAAAAAAAAATCCATCTCCAAAGAAGTTATACTAAATAGTACTTATTGGTAGGGGTGAGCATTGCTTCCGGTTCTACCGCAAATCGCAAGAAACCGAACTGATTTTCCGATTTCAGAACCGGAATCGATTCCTTCAGGTTCTGGAACCAGAACCAGAACCGGAACCGGAACCGGACTGACACTTGGGGTCCATTTTCATTCTTACATGTCGTAGCACACTTCTTTTATATACATACAAATCCAATTTCATAATTCTTACACATACACTTACATAATATACTAATACAACTTAGCAAACATGCTTTATAACCACTGACATTCACAACGGTTTCAAATCATCCATTCATTTCACAACAGCATATACAATCCATACATATCATGAGTTCTATCAAACATATATATACATTCAAACATATTCACAATCATCATGCAAGAAACCACGAATCATGCATAACAGTCGACACATCAAAGTTCACAACATCCAACAATAAATACATTCGGATGGTTTACACACACAATGCTCGTACAAGACTCATTACCTATTTTAGAATAGGTATGAGATGAATTCCGTCTGAACGGATTCCTAACCAGCTCGACTACTATACCTCGAAAACATCAACCAATTAAACCTACATTCATGCATACATATCATGGCATACCAAACTCGTCGTAGACTTCTCATACACAAGCACATCCATAACAAACAGTCTAAAATATCATTCAAACACTCACATATATACACATGTTTGAAATATACGAATATACGTATTACTTCGAATTCAAGTACTATAGCCTTTATCAATCTTCATGTCTTAACATCATGTGCATATATGAATACATGTTCATATACTTATACCTTTCCATATTCATTTATATACATGCGTTCATATTGATACAGGTTCATACCATTGCATCCATATATACATACATACATATAGCATTACGAGTCCATGTAGTTACAGGCATCAATACATACATGTAGCCATTTAACTCATCAATCTTTTCAAAATACATATCATAACATTATCCTTGAACATTCTACTTCAAGACACATCAATACATACATACTGACATTATGATCATCAAACTACTCACTTCATATCATAACAATAACAAAAACCCATACCTGTGAGGGTCGATTACTTAACCATATATAGTCTCGCACTTTTTTCTCAATACTATCTCTTATCTATTTTCGTATTAACCTCAACACTTCAATCATTTATATATATAAACATAAATTAACATTCAAGTATTTATCGCATGGGTTACTTACCTGGCTTCGCGAGCACTCTAGGTCCTAGTCATGTCTGCCAAAACAAATGGTGAAACATCGTCAAAAACACGACTAACGGAGTTCTCAACTAAATTACGATAAAATCCCGAAACTTTCCAAAACAACCAAATAATATCCATTTTCAATGTTTTCAGTTCCATTACTCTTAAAACATCATTATAAACTAACCCAAATAGTCGGTTAACTTAAATTCTCGGTTTACGTATTTTTATAAAAATCTTTCGAAAAAGTTTTCGAAAACGTTACGGAAGAGTCGCGAACCCTCCGAACCTACCCGGGTTTATCTAAACATGTTCGTAATATCATAAATAACTTGTAACTATCATCAATACCAAAACACATCTTTACAAAAAAAAACCCACTTTTATCGAAAACTTACATATTCTATCGGATCGATCAAACTCGTTCCGTTTTCACTCGGATTATACCGAATGCTCATATTCAATATACTAACACTCAAACAATTCAATTTATATCAATACTCTACTCTACGAATCTACTGGATACACCCGAACATTTAACTATAAACTTGAAATTTACGAATTTTTACCGGGAGGACTTACCGAGATTTCGAGGCCATATACAGACTCTAAACGATCCCACGAAAGTGCTGGAGTAGACGGAATTCCGATCGGAGCTACTGTTCACCATGGGCCACTATTCATCAAAATTTCCTCACTCGTTTCGCGTGCAATCGAGCGTGGATCAGAAGAATCGTCACTGTCCTCTTGTAGTACTCTCCGAGAGCTTCGATTTGGCAGGTGGCTCTAGCCGTGAAACGAAACGGCGAGCCGAGATCGAGAAACAAAACCCGTGCCGAACATGAAAGTTGTTCGTCTCGGAAAAACGAGTCCGATGGTTCAAAAATCAACTCAATCAGAGTTCTTTTGCTATCTTTATAGCCGAAACAAGAAACATTTACTCGTATAACGATAAAATCAATAATCGCGTAACCGGTTCTCGAAATCACACGTTTTCTATCAAGACGAAATTTCACTTTAAAATATTCCCACATATTTTCCAACATATGAAGTCTAATTTTTGAATACCATCCCTTTCCAAATCTTTCACTTTAATTCAAAAATTATCCCGTACTATTTCGAAAAACGAGGGATATTACAGATAATGGGGAAAAGGAAAGGGAAAATATTTTTTTTTTACTATTAGCGATGGATTAAGAATTCATGTAGCTATTTACTGACAGATTGAGAAATTCGTCTCTAACTAGCGATGAAATGCAAAATCCGTCTATAAATATAGCGAAAGATTTTTCATTCCGTCGCGAATTGGAGACGAATATATTTAATCGTCGCAAATTGGAGACAGATATATTTCGTCACTGAATTGTATATATTAGGGATGGAAAATTTCCGTCTCTAAATAGAGACGGATTTAATAATCCGTCTCTATTTATAGACGGATTGATAAATCTATCACTAATTAGAGATGAAAATTTTTCATCCCATTTAGCCACAGAATTATCCGTCGCTAATTAGGACATTGCGACTAAATTTACGATGGAGTTTTATTCTGTCTCTAATTTAGTCACAAATTTATCGCTATTCCGTCGCTTATTTCCTGCGATTTTATTGGCGCCGTTATTAGTTATGAAATTTTTTCCCGTCGTTAAATTGCGTAGCTAATTTCGTTATCCATTTCAATTCCATCGTTTAATCTGTAATTTCTTGTAGTGATAAGTCATCACGATAACAAGATACGATAACTCGGTTGGATTATTTTGGTGTAGCAAAAAAACTTGGTCTCTGCCCACTAGGCTTTAGCTTGGCTCCATAACTTTCTGGCCTAGCTTTACTTAACAAAGCTCAGCTTGATAAGTAATTATATTAGCTCGAGCTCGAATCATTCATTATAAGTGTTGTTCAAGCTCGATTCATTAAGAAAATAAAAGATCGAGCTCAACTCAAACCTGATTACTAAACGAGTCTAGCTTGGCTCGAATTGGATTTTAAAAAATTTAGTTTTTGGATTTTTTTTTTCACGTTTTAAATAAATCCCTATAACATTCAAATGTTTGTGCACATAATAATTATAAAATTCTATATAATTAGAGTACACCCTTATACTATACTATATGAAAGAGAGGAATATGTTATTTAGTGTTTCTAGAATGTTCTTCAATATTTAAACTGAAAATTCGACTTCCAGAATCCTCTTTTGGTATGTCTTTGCTTCAACTGTATTTACGTCGAGATTAAGAATTCTCCCACAACTTTCTTTGAACGCAGTCTTGCAAGGATTAAATTGAAAGTATTGTTTAACTTTGCAACTTGTTAAGGAAGGAGAGTCTACGCGCAAGTGCGAAGTGTGGAATATAACAAACTAACGAAGAAGAAAATTATTTGACCAAAACGAGTGAAAGAATTTGACTACTTGAGAAGCAAGTTCATATCCTTATATAATTTTATTCATCTATATAGTTCCATGTGTGTAGAGTTGGTAATTTTCTCTGTCACTTCTCATCCCAATGGGATCTTATTTGAGACAAAATTTGTGACATATTTTTTTTATCTCGATTTGAAAATAGGATGGGACAAAAAATATCTTGAAATTTTTTACAGAACGGGACGGGATGGAACACAAATGGGACAAGATTTTAACAGGATATAACGAGATATAGAATGAGACTGAGATGATTTTTTGTCCCAAAAAAATAACGAGGTGGATTGAATTATTTTTTATCCCGATTATATAATCTTGTCTCATCCCATTGTCATCCCTATATGTGTCTATGAAACAACTTTTCTTTTGCTCAGCAGAAATTACGGATGGTGGCACTGGTTCCGGTATGGATTTTTAAAATTTTCTTTTCCTTCTCCCTTTGTTGTAGTAGCCGAGATCAATCTTTTGGTGTCCTACGCTTGGATCAACCACTCGATCTTCCGAACTATGACTCGAAACCAACAAACGAAGTGTGGACTTCACTCACGAAGATCAAAACTCTAAACTATTTAGAGAATTAAGATGTCACAATGGTGTTTGACTCTTGGAATTTCAAACACTCTCACAACACTTATGAATGTTTGAACTCTCTCTATTTTCTCTCAAATTCTTTCTCACAACACTTGTGTGAATGAATGCAAAATGTTAACCTTAAGAAGTGAGAGAATTGGTAGAGATTATATTCTCTTGCACAAACCAACTAACCTTGTCATTAAGCATCTAATGCTTTATTTCAATGGCCAATACAAAAATGAGAATGTCATACTAAAGCATAAGAAATAATAAGCTAAAGACAAAGACTTTGTCATTAAGCATCTAATGCTTTCTTTCAATGGCAAACACATAAATGTGGAGTTCATACCAAAGCAAGAACGATTAGGTGTATACAAGCCACCTAATAGACATAATAAATTGGAGAGCATGGCAAGCCATATGACTTTGTCTCAAAGGTAAATAAAAATCACTATCTCAATAATGATTAAATTACCTTCAATTATGTTGTAGTAATTATCTCATAATTATTACTAATTTGATTATCTCATAATCAAGACTTGATTATCTCATAATCAATGAATTCTAGAAAACATTAAGTTAAACTAATTTAACATAGTTTTCATTTGTGACAATAAATATTATTAATCTCATTAATAATATATAAATATACTAAGAGCATATTATTAGACAATCTAATTATATTAGGTTTGCTACAGTTAATCCAGCTAGCACATGGACCAAATGGACCTACGGTTGCGAGCTCCAATAATTTCGAAATATTAATTAAACTCTTTAATTAAATATTATGAATTATTAACTCCGCGTTATTCCATTAAAAACTCAAAGTTGAACTCTCGTTATCATAGATGGATAAAATAAACCGAACAACTTCGGTGTCCATCGATATAGTCGTTACATATGGATATAGCCCTTCACAAATAATCGACACCATATCGTTGACGATACCATTTCGCTACAAGCCTAGCTTTGTACGTTTGTATGTTGCCATCTATGTTAGTCTTCTTCTTGAAGACCCATTTACAACCAATAGGCTTTACTCCTTTTGGTGCATCAACTAGTGTCCAAACTTGGTTGGTATACATGGAATCCATTTCGGACTTCATGGCTTCTTGCCATAAAGTGGAGTCGATACCTTGTATCGCTTCCTCATACGTGGCCGGCTCGTTATCCTCAATAAAATTAATATCTACGTGAGGCGAGATCAGAAACCCATACCTCTTAAGTTGTTTTCCGACTCTCTCCGATCTACGCGGTTCTTGTGTATTAGAATATTGTGGTACAGTCTCATCCCTAACGAACTGTTCGTGTTCCGTTTGGGAATCGGTGCCAAGAACAGTATCACTACGATTTTCATCGAGTTCTATTTTCTTCCCACTTACCACTGCATTTAGGAATTCTTTTTCAAGGAAAACTGCATGTAGAGCAGCAAATACCTTGTTCTCTTGTGGGTTGTAGAAGTAATATCATTTGGTTTCCCTAGGATAACCTACAAATAGGTATTTATCCGATTTGGGTTCTAGTTTGGTACCATCCAAACGTTTAACGTATGCCCAGCATCCCCAAATCTTTAGGAATGAGAAAACCGGTTTCTTTCCTGTCCATATTTCATATGGAGTCTTTTGAACGAACTTTGACGGAACCTTATTCAAAATAAGTATTGCACTGTTCAATGCATATCCCCATAAGGAAATTGGTAGCTCAGTACGACTCATCATAGACCTTACCATATCCAACAAAGTTCGATTTCTCTGTTCGGACACACCGTTTAATTGAGGTGTTCTAGGAGGAGTCCACTATGAAAGAATACCATACTCTTTCAAGTAATCGAGAAACTCACTGCTCAAGTATTCTCCACCACGGTCCGACCGCAATGTTTTAATACTTTTGCCGGTCTATTTTTCTACTTTGTGTCGAAACTCTTTGAATTTCTCAAAGGTTTCCGACTTGTGTCTCATAAGATACACATAACCATAATGCGATGCATCATCCGTAAAGGTTACGAAGTGTTCATATTCACCTCTAGCCTGGCTAGACATGGGCCCACATACGTCATTATGAACTAGGGCTAACAGTTCAGTGGCACGAGCACCTTTACCGCTAAAAGGCGTTTTAGGTATTTTACCTAATAAACAAGATTCGCAGACGTCATATGAATTTGGATCAAATCCGTCCAAGTACCCACTCTTCGAAAGTGTGGATATACGAGTCTTGTTAATGTGTCCCAGACGATAATGCCACATATAAGTTTCATCTTTGTTACTTAATTTAAGCCTTTTGTTTGTCATGTTATATGTTTGAGATTGATTTATATTCAAAATATAAAGACTATTATTAACATCAGCACTACATATCTCAAAATCATTTTTATAAACAAAAGACATGGTGTTTCTGAATACAAAAGTATACCCACATTGGGTTAAACAAAATACAGATATAATGTTTCTAGTCAAACTAGGTACACAATAAACGTCTGATAAGGTAAGTACATGCCCCGATGGCAGTTCCAAAATATAGGTCCCAACAGCCAAAATGGCGACTCTAGTCCCATTTCCAACTCGGAGGTCGATCTCTCCTGAAGCCAGTCTCCTGCTAATATGCAGATCCTGCACATCAGTACATATATGAGTACCACAACCAGAATCAAAAATCCAATTTTTAAAAGTAGAAGTAGACATGTTTATTTCTATAACAAACATACCTGAAGCTGGTGCCTTGCCCGCTTTCACTTCTTTCATGTGCGCCTTGTACTCACGCCAGTCACGCTTCCAGTGACCCTGTTTGCCAAACTGTAGGCAGACATCCTGGGATTTGTCTCTTGCCTTCCCAGAAGACTTTGATGATTTGGCCTTGCCCTTTCTTTTCTTCTTCTTCTTCACACCTCCAGAAGCCTTCGACCAAGCCTTGGCATTCTGAGACGTCGAAGCAAAGTGCGCCTCGCACTTCTTTCCATTTAAAAGCTCTTTTTCTGCTTCTTTAAGCATTACCATCAACTCTCCAAGAGTATTTTCTTGGTTCATCATATTGTAGTTTATGATGAACCCGCTCCAGCTGTCAGGAAGAGATTGTAAGATCAAATCTATAGAAGTCTCAGCCTCGAAGAATATGCCTAGTTGTCCCAACTGTTCGATGTCAGTAATCATATGCGATACATGGTGCTCAATAGATGTACCCTCTGAAATGCGAGAGCGAAAGAGCTTTTTCTGCAATTCGTACCTCTACGATCTAAGGTTAGATCGATGAAGGTCCCTCAATTTCAAAATCATTTCATAGGGATCCAATCCCTTATTTTGACGACGAAATTGTGGGGTCATTGCGGTAAGCATGACAGATTGAGCAGTTGAGTTGTCATCACTGTGAGTCTTCCAAAGCTCAAGCAGCTGCTCAATTCCGGGCTTAGGCCCGAGAGGTCTCTCTATCGTATAGAGCAATCTCTCAGCCCCCAGGACAATCCTGAGGTTTATATCCCAGTCAGGAAAGTTTGCACCATTAAAGACATTTTCGCCCATGATAATGTCTCTAACGTTGATCTTTCCGTCCATCTTAATTGCAATAGTCTAACTATTCAATTAACGATTTTGGGTACAGTCCAACTGTTAAAAGAAAATAATAAAATATTAGTCCAATTAATAAATATATAAAATGATAAAAATAATTTGAAAGCGTGTATTCGGCAAGCATTAAACGAAATTACAAATTCAATACTGGCCTCCCACTATTTTTCGGCGATCCTCTAACCCTCTGTTGAGTACTCGGGAAACCTAATTTCCTAGTGGGCTAGGATCCCGTTAAATAACATACAACATTGACTTTGGCCAACAAGCTGTGTGATACTTAACTAGGTAGATCTCTAAGATCAATTGGATCTCATCCAATTCCTAGATCCGGTAGGTGGACCTCCAAGTCCGAAACATATATACAATATATATGTCAATATATACAATATATTTCCTAACCTTTTCCTCTGAATCAACTAAGCCTTGGCTTTGGCTCAACAAGCTTAATGATTCCAGTTAAGCGGGACCCATTGACAGTGGGAAAGCTTCGTAATCCATATCGATGAACAAGAAATGACCTTGACTTTGGCCAACAAGTCACAACTGCCCAAGACATGCGATATATAACAAAGCCTTCGTGGTTCAAACACATCCGCGATGGACATTGATCTTGCTTTGGCCAACAAACCAATGTTAATCTTGGATCTTGAGAGAGAACCACTCAATGAAAGGAAATCGCTTAATATTTGTTTGAGGATTTTTCGCGTAAATTGGCAACCAATTTATTATCTTTGATTAAGTCTCATCATACACCCTTAAGCATGCATTCTAAAAGCATAATAAGGCACGAAATAAATAATATTGATATGCGGATGGATATGTAACAAATTATTCCTAGAACAAATCTCTTCATTTCCTCTCTCCCGCTAGCACTATTCTAACTTCTACCCAATTACATAATACAATAAAGAAACCTCATTAACATTGAGGGGAATTAGTGAGAAGAGAAATACAAATAGTCAAGAGATAAAATGCTGGACACACAGGTCAAATTTAATAAATTCTAAATTTATTACAACAATTTCCAAAATTGCCCCCACCCTTCTAATATCCATCTGATATACATTATTCAAACAATACATCCATGTATTCACACAAAGCATGTTATTCATATTGGACAATTATGACCCATAGCGTCACTATTTGTACAGATCATGGTGTTGTTGTACAAATTAACTATATGGCAAAGGAGATTGCACTCTTATCATTTATGATTAGATCACCTAGATGTATAAATGATAGAAGGTCCCTGTGATTTTTTCCTGGATTGAGAATGATATGAGACAGTATCAGTCCACGAAGGAGAAATCATTAAATATCCATAGTCAGAGCATTGTCGAGATTGGACATCGATGAATGCGTAAAAGACTAGTATTACACTTGTGCGGGTTGTGAGGGCACAACGACATAGTTCTCATATATTTGGGTATAGGATACTCATGCAAGTGTAATAGGAGGTTGTGTTTCACCGATGGTACGGGAAACAGCTTCGCTCTGGATAGACCCCATCGGAATTCCATTGGTAGTATGACTATGTGTCTATGGAAGTCTGAAATCAGGGTAGGTGTATTTGGTCTTAACCTGAGACTTGCACCGCTAATACTTGCGACAATCAATATACTTTGGTTGCTGTCGTCCAGGGCTTTAACAGGTTCTGTGTACGCCAATGCTGGTTATATTGAGAATCGTAGTGTGTTGGGTGTGATGTCAAGACGGAAGTGTCACTCCAGTCATATGGAGTTGTTGATAGCGCAGGGATACATAACTGGTTCTCTAAAAATGTTGCAACCGTCGGAATAATATGACTTGGTCATGATTATCCGATATTAAAGAGACTAGTTGCTCGTAATCCGATATATGCTTCGTACGGGGCAGACATTGTACCAGCCCCAGGCCTTGCATGTGATCATCTGATACTGTATTAAAATACGCAATACTACGTATACTACGCCTGATATAGATCCTTTATTCATGTAAGGATATTTCTGGAGAATTGGGTAGGCATGGCGCTTTGCTAGAAGCCAACCTTGTCTTGTAAATCGGTATAAACGTAGTACGAGGTACTTACGTGTTCGGATAGTCCGACGACCGAATTTACTGCCAACATATCCGGGGATCTCATGGGTCGCTTCCCGAAGATTCACCGATGACGTATGACTCACACTTTAATTAATCTGGGATTAATTAGATGAGATAGAAAATTAATCTGGGATTAATTGCGGAGATATTTTATCTGGGATAAAATATCAATTGAGGAGAGATAACGATTAATTTGGAATTAATCGATAAACTAATATATTCGATATATTAAACGAAATTGGATTTCGACGCGGAATTGAAATTAGATTTTAATTCGGGCGAACGAATTAATTTAGAATTAATTCGTTAGCGACGTAAATAGTGACTTCGCTAGGCGTAATCATTTAATTGCGTCGCAACGGAAAATTCGTTAATTTGGAATTAGCGAACCCGAGCCCGGGATTATTTACGAGCGCATTCACATTTCAAATTCGAGTGCGGCACGCAAGTCAAATCAAGCGTCAAATCATTTGTCACTTTGAGTGATGTGACAACTTGTCACTTGATTGATTGATTGATGAGATTGATTGATTGATTGAATGATGGGAGTAGTTGGCAAACTTATTTGGAAAAGTGGAAATGGTATATATTTTATTTGTTTTTTGAAAAACAAATAGCCAATACACATTTTGTAAAACCCAACACTCTATCCTCTCTTTTCTATCCTCTCATTCACGCCCAAGGGGCTGAAAAATCTCTTCACTGGTTTGGTAAAAGCCGAGAGAAATGGAAGCACAAAAGTCGCGATTTTGTGGCAAAATCGGGAGTGCTAGCACACTACGAAGTCATGCGAAGGTGATAGGGAAGTCTACCCATGAGCCGGGAATCGTTTGACGAAGCTTGGAGCTTGTTCAATGACCTCCAATGGCCGAAAATGGTGAAGGCAGAACTGCCACTTCCGAATGCACCAGTGAGCAGAAAATGGAATTTTTGTTGCCTCCCGTGTCGCTCAACCGATCGATATGAGTATTCCGCAACTCCCTCGTTGTATTCACTTATGTTTCATGCTTGTTTATTGATCATTGGGACCTTAGCAAACTCCAACAATGGTATCATGAGCAAGGAAAAGCATGAAATTGATTTAGGGCTTAAAATTGGGTAAATTGATTTTGAGCATTTATAATGAAATTGGATGAATTAGTATGCTTAAATGTGTTTTAATTGAGGATTGACTGGATCAATTTGATGAAATTTTGTTTGGAACAAATTTCCCCAATTTTTGAGGCTTGGCCGAAAATAGAGAAGCCCTAAATGTCTTGGATTTTTGTTTTTTGATTCATTGGATGACTTGAAAACAATTTAGGATGTTGATTTAATGTTGATTTGGATTCAATTGGATTCAATTTAAAATTGGACATGAAAATCCTCATTGGCCGAGACATGAGAAGCATGTAATTGGGTTTGATTTTAATCAAAATGTGTTGGACATGTGATGATGATAATAAGCATGATTAATTGTACAAATTTGGTGTTTTGGAAATATTGATTTGGGTAATTAATAATGCTATACACTTTAGTTTAATTAAATGTGAAATTGGATTTTTGGAATTTAATTATTTGGGCCTTAAATTGGATTTGGGCTTGTTGTGTTGTAATTGGGCTTATTGGGCTTGGTTGTACTAAGTCGGGTTTAGGCAAAATTGGTTGGATCCAATTGGGCCCAAAACCGCTTCCATAAAGCCCAAATGCGACTAATGGACCTTTAAAGTTTAATTGGGCCTAATGGGCCAAAATTGATTTCTAGGCTTATGGGGTAACTCCCGGATTGGACTTTGGTTATTGGGTTCGACCCGAGTTGACCAAAAGTCCACGCCTTAAGAAATTAATTAAAAGCCCATTGGACTTTAATTAAATTGACGTTGGACGTTAATCGGGCCTTGTGACCCGTAACGATTAAATTTGGAATTTAAATCGTAAAAGGTTTATTAATAATGTAGTATTTAATTTGGAATTAAAAAGTGAATTAGAATTAAATACAAATTGAATTGGATTTAATTTTATAGTTTAATTTAATTCGAGAATTCGTACTTTGAGTACTTATTCGCAATACGAGTTTGACTCGAACAAAATCAAATCGTTGTTTGAACATTGGATGATCACTAATTATCAGATTAATTAATTTGATTAGATTGATTGATAACATGCTTGTGTGAATACATGGTTGCGATGCATGAATAATGTATATCAGATGGATATTAGATGGGTGGGACAATTTTAGAAATTGTTGTAATAAATTTGATTTATTAATTGGACCTGCGTGTCCAGCCTTATTACCTCCTTATTCTTTGTATTCTCTTCTCACCTATTCCCCTCAATGTAAATGAGGTTTCTTTAGAAGTGTAGTGTAACGGGTAGAAGAAATATTTGTGCTAGCGGGAGAGAGAAAGGGAGAGGTTTGATCTAGGATCAATGTGTAAAATATCCATCCCTATATCATTATTATTTATTTATACGCGCTTTATTATGTGTTTAGAATGCATGTTTAAGGGTGTATGATGATGAGACCTTAACAAAGATAATAAATTGGTTGCCAATTTGCACTCGAAAAACCCTCGCAAAATATTAAGCGTTTTTCCTTCCATTGAGTGATTCTTACTCAAGATCTAAGACTAGCATTGGCTTATTGGCCAAAGTCAAGGCCTTTGTCCGTCGAGGATGTGTTTGAATCACGAAGGCTTTGTTCCATATCGGTGTCTTGTCCAAGTTGTGGTTTGTTGGCCAAAGTCAAGACCACTTCTTGTCCATGACATTGATTACGAAGCTTTCCATGGTCAATGGGTCGCGCTTGACTGGGATCACTAAGTTTGTTGTGCCAAAGCCAAGGCTTAGTTGATTCAGAGGAAAAATGTTAGGTAATACATTGGATGTATTGGCATATATAAGATATATGTTTCGGACTTAGATGTCCCCCCACCGGATCTAGGAATTGGATTGGATCCAATTGATCTTAGAGATCTACCTAGTTAATTATCATACAATTTGTTGGTGAAAGTCAAGATTGTGTGATATTTAACGGGATCCTAGCCCACTAGGAAACACGGTTTCCCGAGTACTCGACAGAGGGTTAGAGGCTCGCCGAAAAATAGTGGGAGGCAAGAATTGAATTTGCAATACGCGTTTAATTACTTGCCATACGCGCTCAATCACAAATATCATTCGTCAAATAAATTAAATGTTAGTTGGACTAATACTTAAATGTTGTTTTTAATAAATAGTTGGACTATATTCAAACTATTCATTTATAGTTGATTTTATAATTGGATTATAGTAATCAATATAATTGATTTTAATCTATTAAATTTATAGTTGATTAAATAGTTGGACTATTGTAATCATTATAATAAATAGTACCTAAATCGTTGATTAAATATTTGGACTATTAAAATCAAGATAAAATTGAAAGATTCATATTTAATACATAATCCTAGGGAAAATGTATTTAAATGGTTTAATTTTCAAAATGGGCATAATTTCAGGATGGTCCTGGAAAAACTAATGAGTTGCTTTATTTGATAAAATAACATATTATGCCTAAGCCCGGAGTTGAGCAATTAGTAGAGCATGATCTTTGGAAGATTCATGTGATGATAACTTTAGTGCTTAATCCATTAAGCTTGTCGCAGTAGAGTCCTTAATTTCTTAATCAGAAATAAGGATTAGATCCTTAAAGTATGATAATGAAATTGAAGGATCTTCAAAGAATCTATCCTTGGAATCTTAGAAGTACTAAATTGCAATTGATAACTCTTGGAGAGTTAATGATTATTCTCAAGGAGACAAAGTCAAAGTTTGCAATTAGGCAAGTAGCGCAAGGCGCACCTTACTTCGATATTCTAGAAGGCCAAGGCTTGGCCAAAGGCTTCTGGAGTGTTGAAAATGGCAAAGGCAAAATCATTATAATCTTCTAGGAAGATAAAGTACATATCCTAAAATGTCTGCCTAAATGTGGCAAACGGGATCGTGGAAGCGTGACTGCCGTTTGGACAAAGCATGCATGAAGGAATTGAAGAATGAGCAAGGCTCCGACTTCAAATGTGTTTGTCATAAATATATTCACTACTAGTATTAAAATTGGATTTTAGATACTTAGTGTGATATATATATATTGATGTTCAGAATCTGCTGTGAGCAGAATACTGACTTCAGTTGAGATTAATCTGTGAATTGGAAACGGGACGAAAGTCGTTGTTTTAACCGTAGATACCTAATTTAGGAACTACCCTTCCGGTTTGTACTTAAATTAGGATACTGTTATAATGTAACTAGTTTGACTAGAAACATTATCTCCATGTCAGTGTTTAACCCGCTGCGGGTGAACCTTTATATTCTAGAACACTAAAGTGTTTCATTATATAAATATGATATTGAGATAAACACATTAAATGTGAATAACAGAAGTTATATTTTGAATATAAATAAATCTCAAATATATAACATGACAAACAAATAGCTCAAACTGATTTGATCAGAAGAAACTAATTTGTGGCATTGTTGTCTGGGACACAATCAAACAAGACTCGTATATCCAAACTTTCGAAGAGTGGGTACTTGGACTGATTTGATTCTACTCAAATAAAGTCTACGAATCTAGTTTATTGGGCAATGTGCCTATAACACATTTACTTGGTAAAAGTGTAAATGCCACCAATCTGTTAGCCCTAATTCATAGTGAAGCAAGTGGGCCCATGTCTAGCTAGGCTAGAGGTGTATATGAATATTTTGTGACCTTTACGGATGTGGCATCACGTTATGGTTATGTGTTTCTTTTAGAACACAAATCGGAAACTTTTAAAGTTTCGACACGAAATATACAAACAGATCGGCTAAAGTATTAAACTATCACGATAAGACCGTAATGGAAAATACTTAAGCAATAAGTTTCTAATATACTTGAAAGAGTATAATATTCTTTCAATGAGGACTCCTCCCGGAACACGTCAAAGTGACGGTGTGTCCGAACGGATAAACCGAATTTTGTTGGACATGATAAGGGTAATTGACCGGCGTAAACACACACGTATAACGCAAGCGCACGTATCGTTCAAGTAGTATAAAAATATCGATCCCACGAGGACTTAATTCCTACTATTGTTATTAATTGTTGATACTATTTATTTACAAATATCTAATTGAGGGAGAAGGGAATTGATTGCTTGAATGATTTGATTTGTATATTTGCTAAATAAATAAAAAGATAAAAAGACAAAAGAAAATACTAAGGAAAATAAAAGACTCAAAGATCTAGGGTATTAATCTTTCTAATATCAATAAAAGATGAAGTAGTTAAATCATAGTTGGATAATTATTGAATTATTAATTCGGAACACTAAATTATGTAAAAGCCTCTTTCGAATGATCATTTACAAATACCTAGTTATAATCCAATTGAACCATATGTCTATGTCAATTAAATTACCTAGATTCATTAAGGTTAAGTTCCAATTATGACTACCCCCGCCCGACAGGTATATGTCTATCCTGTAAGGAAATCTATTAAAGGGTTATCTATCCTTAAGGAAGATCGTGGGTTGTTGAGACTAAGGTCTTAAACTTAAAATCCCTATGTCTAGTTCATTTTAAGTTTACCTAATCAATTTTATTAGTGATCAGTTAATAAAAAAGCATTAAGATTATGACTCAACAAATAACTCTTTAATTACCCAAACTATAATCTAACCCTTTTTTAAATCCGGTGATATTAGATTTAATCACAACCCTAGATATTTAACTTAGTTACAACACATAACTAAAGCTGATATAAACTTAAAAGACAAAAAATGAAATTGCAGAAAGTAATTAAAATAAATAAATGAAATGCTAAGGTAAAAGGAAATAACTTCTACTATATACTATTTAGATATCTCCCATAAATAATAATATATTAACTTGTGATATTTTAAACCAACCGTCCAGAATGGCGGTATCCTGATTAAGTCAAATTCAAATATACCAGCCATAAGGCGGAACAGAAATATAAACTTAAACCAACCGTCCAGTGTGGCGGTATCCTCATTAAGTCAGGTTAACCAGATTAAATTAAATAACCAACCGTCCGGAATGGCGGTATCCTTTATTAATCTGATTTTAAATAGTTTATATATCATATTTTAAGGGAGATTAATCTAAAAAGCAATAGTAAAAGAATTACCTTATTACCTCAGCATGAAGAGGTTACCCCCTCATGGATGGATAGAATTACTACTACAAAGCGTAAATAAAACTGAATAAAAGAAGAAAATAAGAAGAACTCTATTTTATTTATAAGGATTTCAGAGGAAGAGGTACATTTGAAACTAAAAATTCGAAATCTATTTATAGGCAAAAAAATCTAATTTTTTATTATTATTTTTTGATTTTTGAATTTTTTATTATTTTTCTGATTTTTATTATTTATTATTATTATTTCTGAATCGCTGAATTTCGACACGTGGCGTGGTGTGCTAAAAAAGACGGCTCGTTGAATCTTTGACACGTGGCAGACGCCCAAAATTACCAAAATACCCTTTGCGTCGGGACGTCCAAAATTACCAAAATACCCTTTTTGCCAAATTTCACAGTTTTGCTCCAAATCACCTCCAGAATGTCTTGAAATTTATTTCGGTGTCGGGACAATTACCAAAATACCCTTTTGTGTCGGGACGTCCAAAATTACCAAAATACCCTTTTTGCCAAATTTCACCAAATTTCACAGTTTTGCTTCAAATCACCTCCAGAATGTCCTGAAACTTTATTTATCTACAAAATAACACAAAACACATCAAAATATTCACAAAACTCAAGAAACTATACAAAACATTAAGTTAAATGAGGGAAATAGTGATACATTTATCACTCATCACACCCCTCCAACCTAACATTTTGCTAGTCCTCGAGCAAAATAAAATAACATAGTAAATTTAACTAAGCCACTTTCGTAGGGATCACGATTGCATTTAGCATATGCAACAAGCCTTTAAACCCCTAGGTGTCCCTAGTGGACGAGTTGTAGTCTCGTGAAGGTTTACAGCAATGATACCCACAAACATTTTACAAAAGTAAAAAAGAAGTGAAACTAATGCATACAAAAGCAAAAAGACAAGAGAAAATAGAATAAAGAAGTCAGTGACTCATTTAGATGAAACTTCTACTCTAAGTTTAGTAGTTGTTTTGTTTCATTCTAAATTACTAAATAAGTAAATTCTCCGATTATTTTTACCATTCTTCATATACATAGCCAACAAAATATTAAACAACTCATTTTTGCCCACAACGGTCATAAGTGCAGTTGATAAGAGAGTAATATTTTTGTCCTAAAGTTTTATCAGATTTCACATCTTTTGTAGTAATGGAATAAATTTTCTGATTTTTCTGATTTTTTTTTTTTTGATTTTTTTTTTCTCTATTTTTTATTTATATACAATACCTTCCATCTATGTAGCGAGCTTTAGGTCGGTGGCTCCCAAACCAGTTGGCTTTAGGGCATCAGGTGTTAAGACACCCCTACGGACTTAATTACTCAGACTTCAGATATATATACATATATATAAAATTTTCATCATTTTTGATCCATGTAACGAGCTTTGGGCCAATGACTCCCAAACCAGTTGGTTTTAGGGCATTAGGTATTAAAATACCCTTACAGACTTAATAACTCGGATCTCAGATGTTTTTTTTTTTTTTTTTTATTCCATTACTTTTTTTTGAGATGCTTCTCCAATTAAACTATAGCACTGAATATTACAATCTTTTCAATTTTATCCTATGTCCGTATGTTACCATGTATGTTGATAATATCTACCAACTAAGTATATGAAGATTCATTTTAGTCAGTTTTATGGAGAATTTACAAATTAAATAATTCAAAAGGAAATAAACAAAAATTAACTTGTTTCAAAAATAAATGGTTTGAAATACGTCTCAGGAGTGGAAATTCCTTACACAGCTATTTCTTACCAATTTCATCTTTTTAGTTAACATAACAACCACATATTTCTACTAGTCATAAAACTATAATTTACATGTTTTTTTTTTAAAAAGTTTAATCAAAGGCTCAGTTTATGGTGTGTGACTAACTGTCGAATGGACTTCCCGTTGTAGATTCCCCAGAGGGAAGGTGGAGCGAGGCTCACTTAAGTACCCTAGCCCCTTAGGCTCTTATCGCTTGTTGTCAGGAATAAACAACGAGTCCTCCAAACTAGTCTGTCACAACACGCTACAAGTGAATGATTATCTAGGTGCCTTCACAGCTTTTCCTTATAAAAAGGTAGTGAGTGAAGGAAGACACCAAACCATCACCTAGCTTTAAATATGCCCTTTGTTTTTATTAATTTTTTAATTTTTTTGTATTTTTCGAAAAATTTTGGACTAAAAATAAAAACACAATACAAACAAGTACTATTAACTAACAGTAGAAGAAGAGTTTAGAAAATCGTACCTGGTTAGCTGAAATTCTACAGGAAATTAAAGGTTAAGATCCAGATTTATTCGACGCTTCTTACCACGATCGTCCTCGGACCATTTTATCTTTGAAATGATAGGGTCAACTTGTGGTTCAAAGGCTACGAGTTGGTCAATTAGATCCGGTGCAGTTCTGGCAGTAAAGAGGAGTTCTTTCATAGGCTTTGACACGAACCCATTTCTTCGAGCATCATCAAGAAACACACAAAGAAAATCATAAAATCCATCAACGTTAAGCAATCCAAGCGGTTTCTGGTGTATGTTCAGGTTCGCCCAAGATAGTACTATAAAAATTTCCTCCAATGTGCCCAAGCCACCTGGCAAAGCAATAAAAGCATCAGAACGGTTAATCATTTCTACCAGTCGTTCAGACATACCTGGCACGATCAGTTCCTCTCCGTTTGATGATCCAATAAGATTCGCCTCTGCCAAGGGTTTTGGGACGATTCCCAAAACATGACTGCCTCCTTCCTGTACGGCTTTGAAACGATCCCCATTAGTCCAAGATTTCCTCCGCCATATATTAAATGCATATTCCTTGCTGCTAAGACTCGACCCAATTCCTGTGCTGCCTCTATGTATTGTGGTTTAGTACCAACAGTACTACCGCAAAACACACAGATGTTCTCAACTCGTCTTCTTGAAGTGGCTTCCATTTTTTATGTATTTCTTTCTCAACTCAGGATGCCTTCAAAAGTGCAATGACGGGCTGAATTTATAGTACCTGAAAAAGGGTGAATACAATAATAGCTCAAGTATCTTCCAGAGGAAGCTTGTAGCTAAACAACAAAAGAAATCGTGAAAGGTCAAAAAGGTCTGGATCCTGTCTATGAAAATAAAGATAATTACAAAAGAAAAGCGAATCAAAGTAATAATTAAGGCAACAGAATTGTGTATGCAATACGCCACTTGTTTGGTATATAAATTCATTAGGATGCGTCTTAAGATTTTATTCCTTATTCAGCCATCGTTAATGAATTGTTTCTCCTCTTTAATTGCCAAACACAATTCCTTCTGTCTTAAAATTCTCCGTTTGTGCCTTTCCCTACAAAAATAACACACAAAATTAAAAAGTTCACACAAAATATGAAAACAGAAATTACAACAAATTGCATGGGTTGCCTCCCTGCCAGCGCTAAATTTTTCGTCTTCAGCCAGACGTGACTGAAATCCATCTGTTAAGGAGGTTTCAGTGTCGTTTTGGATGTCCTATCGAAGACAATCCTGTGAGCGTTGCTTTTGAAGGGTCTCTTCCAACGGTAAAGTGGCAAAAAGAATTTTGTCTCATTCAGTGCTCGTGCCACCTTTTTTATCTTTGTTGCTCCAGTGATTCCTGAAAAGAAAGAAAGAAAATCAGGAGGTCTTGTATGGTGCTTGACTTGGAATGGAAATTCCATTCTGTCAAGCTTCTGGGTGATATCTTTGGTTTGTACTCCCCAAAACAGCGATGTTTTTCCTGAATGCTCTGGATCTTTAATAAAGTCAGACATTTGCTCCTCCATTTGCTCTGTTTCTTGCTCCACCTTTTCTTCACAGATGAATTGAAAATTTCTGCATTCAGCTCTTCATCTGTCATCTGTGAAATACATGTTTCAAAATTTTCAACCTGAGGAGAAATGTTAGATTTTAGGTCTTCATCCTCTGATCTGGTTGAAATGATTGGCTCAGGTAGATCTTCATCAAACATTTGTGCTATGGAATCTCCAAGATCTTCATTTTGAGAATACAGAATTTCATCCTCAATTTTTGATGCAGTTGGCACAAACAGCTCAGTTTCATCCTCGTCAGAATCTGAAAAATAGAAATCAAATCGAGACTTTGTCGGTTCGGGTTCCTGAACTGATACCTCTGGTTCTTGATTCTCCTCAGCCTTCTCCTTTGTTAAAGTGTCATCGTGGATTTCTGGGTTCTCGAAGGCTTCATCAGTGTCATCTGAAACTGGTTCTTGAGGTATGATGTTCTGGTTTTCTGTTAATTGTCTGATCTGATCTGTCATTCTTGTATGGATTCTGCGTTACTCTGAATTTGTGCATCAAATCGAGCTTTTTGTTCTTTGAACATGTGAATCAATTGATCTTCCTCGGATGGTTCTGGTTCTTGATAAGAATCAAAGAAGATGGTGGATAAGATGGAAAATGTGATGATTCTTCGTACCTTGGTTGAGTCCAAAAATTCTGCCACTCTGAAAGGAATAATGATGTGATTTAGATTGTGTGGTTAACATCATAATTCATGGTTACCATCCATACACATCTCATTCATTCTGTGAGCAAATGTGGTATTGCTTGATTCTGGCATCCAGTGATATTCGTTGGGCTGAACAACAGGCCTTAGAAAACTGGACTGTTGCTCCCAGATTTGGGGTGTATCTTCTTGTAAGGCTCGTGATTTCTCAATCTCCCAGTAGTGTTCCATTTTTTAATCACCTGAAAACAAAAGAAATAAAAATTACAAAATAAAAGAAAGAAAATTAGATATAAGTAAATTTAGATAGTTTCAAAATTAACAACTCAAGAAAAATAAGTCCCCGGCAACGGCGCCAAAAACTTGACCGGCGTAAACACACACGTATAACGCAAGCGCACGTATCGTTCAAGTAGTATAAAAATATCGATCCCACGAGGACTTAATTCCTACTATTGTTATTAATTGTTGATACTATTTATTTACAAATATCTAATTGAGGGAGAAGGGAATTGATTGCTTGAATGATTTGATTTGTATATTTGCTAAATAAATAAAAAGATAAAAAGACAAAAGAAAATACTAAGGAAAATAAAAGACTCAAAGATCTAGGGTTGTTAATCTTTCTAATATCAATTAAAAGATGAAGTAGTTAAATCATAGTTGGATAATTATTGAATTATTAATTCGGAACACTAAATTATGTAAAAGCCTCTTTCGAATGATCATTTACAAATACCTAGTTATAATCCAATTGAACCATATGTCTATGTCAATTAAATTACCTAGATTCATTAAGGTTAAGTTCCAATTATGACTACCCCCGCCCGACAGGTATATGTCTATCCTGTAAGGAAATCTATTAAAGGGTTATCTATCCTTAAGGAAGATCGTGGGTTGTTGAGACTAAGGTCTTAAACTTAAAATCCCTATGTCTAGTTCATTTTAAGTTTACCTAATCAATTTTATTAGTGATCAGTTAATAAAAAAGCATTAAGATTATGACTCAACAAATAACTCTTTAATTACCCAAACTATAATCTAACCCTTTTTTAAATCCGGTGATATTAGATTTAATCACAACCCTAGATTTAACTTAGTTACAACACATAACTAAAGCTGATATAAACTTAAAAGACAAAAAATGAAATTGCAGAAAGTAATTAAAATAAATAAATGAAATGCTAAGGTAAAAGGAAATAACTTCTACTATATACTATTTAGATATCTCCCATAAAATAATAATATATTAACTTGTGATATTTTAAACCAACCGTCCAGAATGGCGGTATCCTGATTAAGTCAAATTCAAATATACCAGCCATAAGGCGGAACAGAAATATAAACTTAAACCAACCGTCCAGTGTGGCGGTATCCTCATTAAGTCAGGTTAACCAGATTAAATTAAATAACCAACCGTCCGGAATGGCGGTATCCTTTATTAATCTGATTTTAAATAGTTTATATATCATATTTTAAGGGAGATTAATCTAAAAAGCAATAGTAAAAGAATTACCTTATTACCTCAGCATGAAGAGGTTACCCCCTCATGGATGGATAGAATTACTACTACAAAGCGTAAATAAAACTGAATAAAAGAAGAAAATAAGAAGAACTCTATTTTATTTATAAGGATTTCAGAGGAAGAGGTACATTTGAAACTAAAAATTCGAAATCTATTTATAGGCAAAAAATCTAATTTTTTATTATTATTTTTGATTTTTGAATTTTTTATTATTTTTCTGATTTTTATTATTTTATTATTATTATTTCTGAATCGCTGAAATTTCGACACGTGGCGTGGTGTGCTAAAAAAGACGGCTCGTTGAATCTTTGACACGTGGCAGACGCCCAAAATTACCAAAATACCCTTGCGTCGGGACGTCCAAAATTACCAAAATACCCCTTTTGCCAAATTTCACAGTTTTGCTCCAAATCACCTCCAGAATGTCTTGAAATTTTATTTCGGTGTCGGGACAATTACCAAAATACCCTTTTGTGTCGGGACGTCCAAAATTACCAAAATACCCTTTTTGCCAAATTTCACCAAATTTCACAGTTTTGCTTCAAATCACCTCCAGAATGTCCTGAAACTTTATTTATCTACAAAATAACACAAAACACATCAAAATATTCACAAAACTCAAGAAACTATACAAAACATTAAGTTAAATGAGTGAGAAATAGTGATACATTTATCACTCATCAGTAATCATGAGTCGCTCTGAGCTACCATTTCCTTCAACGGATAAGCTTTGACAGTGCATAACTTATTTAGAATATGGTTCCATAATAATCTGTTTGACAGATATCATATTAGATATGAACGGGAAAGAAACCAGGTTTCTCATTCCTATAAATTTGGGTATGCTTGGCATATGTTTGGATGATACCAAACCAGAACCCAAATTGGATAAGTGCCAAATTGTAGGTTATCCTAGGGAAACCATAAGTATAGTACTTATACAACTCACAAGAGAACAATTAGATTGTTGCTCACCATGCGGGTTTCCTAAGAGGAATACCGATATGCAGTGGTAAGTGGGAGGATAGTAAAACTCGATGAGAATCGGAGTAATACTGTCCAAGGCACCAATTCCTAATGGAACACAAATAGTTCATCAAGGATGAAACTATAACATTAATCTTCAAATACACAAGAACCGCGTATGTCAGAGAGAGTAAGAAAACAACCTGGGGTATGGGTTTCTGATCTCACCTCGAAAAGATGTCAATCTTATTGAGGTATACCAACTGACTACGTATGAGGAAGTGATACAAGGTATCGACTCCCTATTATGACAAAGTGTCATGAGTCCGAAATGGATTCCATATATATCAACAAGTTTGGATACTAGTTGTTGTACCGCAAGGCATTGTGCCTATTGGTACTATATAAGTCTTCAAGGAAGACATACATGGATGGCAACATACCAACGTACTAAGCTAGGCTTTTAGCGGAAAGGTATCGTTATCAACTTTGTGTTGATTATGATTCAACCTTTTACCTGTTGCCACAGTAAATCCATTTGGGTAATGCTTGCTAAAGCTGCATGTTTCATTTATGAAATATGACAGCTTTACGGGAAAATCGCTTTCCTGAAAAGGAAACCTTTCGGAGAATGTTTACAACATCCTGTCGATTTTGTCGTACCATAATAAGCAAACAAGGTTTGCAGGTTGTTCGATCCATGTTTGGATTGAAGCAAGCATAGGTTCTTGGAATTATCGTTTTGATGTAATCATAATAGTTTATGATTTAATTCAAAAACGAAAATGATTCTTGTGTATATAAGGAGGTTAGTGGGAGCGCACTGACAGTGGTTGTCCTATAAATAATGATAATATGTCATTTCTTGGAAATGATATTCCTATAATAACTATCGGCGAAAGCTTGGCTTTCGAATACTCTCCGAGAAATCGTACATTGAAAAATGTACGCGACCTGATGTCTCATACGCTTTGAGCATATGGATTCATAAACAGGCCAATCCGAGTGATAGTCACTGGATTGATGTTAAGAACATCCGTTAGTATCTTAGAGAACTAAGGATGCTGTCTTAATCTGTGGAAAAGGAGAACTTGAAGTGACTGGGATCACTACTGCAAGTTTCCTAACCGATAAAGATGACTAAAAGTCGCAAACGGTACTATACAGTTTGAATAACGGAACAGTGAGCTGGAAATCTTCCAAGCAAGATACTGTTACCATATAAACAACAAATGCGGGTTATTGCTACAGCTGAGGCGGCAATAGAAGCTTTCTGGGTCGATAAATAAATCTAATTAGATTAGATATAGTTCTGTTAGCAGCTAAGCTAGGCGTCAGCACATGCTAAATAATTAATGTTCTCATCAACGATCCAGATACATATTTCGATATTCATCTGATTCGTTCGGATCATACATCGTGGCGATGTGATGATCGTATAAATCGCATCAGACGATAATAATGTAAATCCGCTGACGAAAGCATTTCTCAGCAGTTTGAGCCAACCGTACAAAGTTCGGGTGTAAGACACTCGAGTGACTGGCTATAGGCCAAGTGGGAGATTGTTGGATAATTATGACCCATAGCGTCACTATTTTTACAGATCATGGTGTTGTTGTACAAATTAACTATGTGACAAAGGAGATTTAACTCTTATCATTTGTGATTAGATCACCTAGATGTATAAATGATAGGAGGTCCCTGTGATTTTTTCCTAGATTGAAAATGATATGAGACAGTATCAGTCCACGAAGGATAAATCATTAAATATCCCTAGTCAGAGCATTGTCGAGATTGGACATCGATGAATGCGTAAAAGACTAGTATTACACTTGTGCGCGTTGTGAGGGCACAACGACATAGTTCTCATATATTTGGGTATAGGATACTCATGCAAGTGTAATAGGAGGTTGTGTTTCACCGATGGTACGGGAAACAGCTTCGCTCTGGATAGACCCCCTCGGAATTCCATTGGTAGTATGACTATGTGTCTATGGAAGTCTGAAATCAGGGTAGGTGTATTTGGTCTTAACCTGAGACTTGCACCGCTAATACTTGCGACAATCAATATACTTTGGTTGCGGTCGTCCTGGGCTTTAACAGGTTCTGTGTACGCCAATGCTGGGTATATTGAGAATCGTAGTGTGTTTTGTGTGATGTCAAGATGGAAGTGTCACTCCAGTCATATGGAGTTGATGATCGCGCAGGGATACAGAATTGGTTCTCTAAAAAGGTTGCAACCGTCGGGATAATATGACTTGGTCATGATTATCCGATATTAAAGAGACTAGTTGCTCGTAATCCGATATATGCTTCGTACGGGGCAGACATTGTACCAGCCCCAGGCCTTGCATGTGATCATCTGATATTGTATCAAAATACGCAATACTACGTATACTACGCCTGATATAGATCCTTTATTCCTGTAAGGATATTTCTGGAGAATTGGGTAGGCATGGCGCTTTGCTAGAAGCCAACCTTGTCTTGTAAATCGGTATAAATGTAGTACGAGGTACTTACGTGTTCGGATAGTCCGACGACCGAATTTACTGCCAATATATCCGGGGATCTCATGGGTCGCTTCCCGAAGATTCACCGATGACGTATGACTCACACTTTAATTAATCTGGGATTAATTAGATGAGATAGAAAATTAATCTGGGATTAATTGCGGAGATATTTTATCTGGGATAAAATATCAATTGAGGAGAGATAACGATTAATTTGGAATTAATCGATAAACTAATATATTCGATATACTAAACGAAATTGGATTTCGACGCGGAATTGAAATTAGATTTTAATTCGGGCGAACGAATTAATTTACAATTAATTCATTAGCGACGTGAATAGTGACTTCGCTAGGCGTAATCATTTAATTGCGTCGCAACGGAAAATTCATTAATTTGGAATTAGCGAACCCGAGCCTGGGATTGTTTGCGAGCGCATTCGCATTTCGAATTCGAGTGCGGCACGCAAGTCAAATCAAGCGTCAAATCATTACTCGCATCAAGCGTCAAATCATTTGTCACTTTGAGTGATGTGACAACTTGTCACTTGATTGATTGATTGATGAGATTGATTGATTGATTGAATGATGGGAGTAGTTGGCAAACTTTATTGCCTTGACTTTTTGGAAAAGTGGAAATGGTATATATTTTATTTGTTTTTTGAAAAACAAATAGCCAATACACATTTTGTAAAACCCAACACTCTCTCCTCTCTTTTCTATCCTCTCATTCACGCCCAAGGGGCTGAAAAATCTATTCACTGGTTTGGTAAAAGCCGAGAGAAAGGGAAGCACAAAAGTCACGATTTTATGGCAAAATCGGGAGTGCTAGCACACTACGAAGTCATGCGAAGGTGATAGGGAAGTCCACCCATGAGCCGGGAATCGTTTGACGAAGATTGGAGCTTGTTCAATGACCTCCAATGGCCGAAAATGGTGAAGGCAGAACTGCCACTGCCGAATGCACCAGTGAGCAGAAAATGGAATTTTTGTTGCCTCCCGTGTCGCTCAACCGATCAATGTGAGTATTCTGCAACTCCCTCGTTGTATTCACTTATGTTTCATGCTTGTTTATTGATCATTGGGACCTTAGCAAACTCCAACAATTCAATCAATCTAATCCAATTAATTAATCTTTGAATTAATGACAATCCAATGTTCAAACAACGATTTGATTTGCGCGAGTCCAACTCGTTTAAGAATAAGTACTCAAAGTGCGTATTCTTGAATTATATCGAACTACAATTTTAAATCCAATTTAATTTGTATTCAATATTAATTCTAATTTAATTCCAAATTAAATAATTACACTTATTTTAGCGCCTTTTAGACTTAGATTCTAAATCAAATCTTAATGGGTCCCAAAGGCCCAATTAGTATCCAATACTATTTAATTAAAGTCCAATGGGCTTTTAATTAATTCTTAAGGCATGGGCTTTAGCCAATATGGATCAAACCCAAATGCCAAGGCCCAATTAAGGAATCACCTTATTTGCCAAATAATTAATTTAGGACCAATTAAATATTTAAAGACCCAATTATTATATTTGAACTTTATGGAATGGTTTTAGGCCCAATTTGGATCCAATCCAATTGTCCTAAACCAAGCTTGGCCCAACCAAGCCCATTAAGCCCAAATACAATAATATTAGTCCAATTCAAAATTAAAGACTAATTTTAATTAATACAAAATTCCAAATTTCACATTAATTTTAATTAAAGTGTAATAGCCATAATTAATTAGTTAAACCAATATTTCCAAAACACCAATTAAACTAATTAATCATGCTTTAATTTAACCAACTCATGTCCAACACAAATTGAAGAAAAATCAATCTATACATGCTTCTTATATTCACGGCAATATGGCACAAAATTTCAATCAATTTGATTTCAATCCAATTAAATCAACAATCAATATATCTCATACTTTTAAACACATCCAATGGTCTAAAATAAAAAAAAATCACCATGGTACACTAGGGTCATAGTTTCGGCCAAGGTTAGGAAATTAGGGAAAATTAATCTAATCAATTTTTCTCAAATTTTAAGATGCATAAATCTAATTCATCATCATTCAAGCTCAACAAAACAATCAATTTGAGGAAATCATGCTCAAAACACAAAAACCCTAAATTAAAGTATATAAACCCTAAACTCATTTCATGCTTAGAAAAGGCTCTTGATACAATTTTTACTGTTCCTAGAACATGCCAAGGATCTCTAAGATAAAATTGTGTGTGAATACTCAAAGAAGTTGCGGAAATACTTACATTGAACGGATTGATGGATGTATGAAATTCAAAACTTTTTGATCCTTTGAGAAGAGCTCCAAGCCTTTCTTTGTGTTCCAAACTCTAGGATTGGTTTCCCTAACACCTTGAATGACTCCTTGATAGTGCTAGCTTGAAGGAATTTTGAAGCAAAATTTCTAAGTGGAGAAAGGAAACTCTCGGCTTTGGGTGAGGGAGAGAGAGAGCAATTTTTTTTGTGTATTTTGATCTTCTAAAAATCAAATCACCCTTTACCAAATCCAATTTTAGGTATAAGTCATTCCAAATGATTAAAAAAATACAAAGTGTGTTGATTGGTTTGAGTGTAGAATAAGCAATCCTACTCTTTCACTCAACCATTACCAAATTCCATCAAATGTCAAACATATTGATGTAAGTTGGTGGGCCCCACTTTAAATTCAAAATCTAAGTGGGCCCGCTCAAAACACTTTGGGCTCGGGTTCGTTTAATCCGACTAAATGAATTTACCGTTGCGACATTATTATTAAAGTCGCTTACGAATTAATTCTAAATTAATTCGTTTGCCCGAATTAAAATCCAATTTTAATTCCGCTTTGAAATCTAATTTCATATAATATATCGAATATATTATTTAATCGATTAATTCAAATTAATCGTTCTCTCTCTTCTTTTCGAATTTTATCCCAGATAAATTCTTGCCGTAATTAATCCCAGATTAATTTTCTCTCTCTTATAATTAATCATAGATTAATTTTGTTCGAGTCAAACATCATCGGTAAATCTTTGGGAAGCGACCCATGAGATTCCTGGATATGTTGGCAGTAAATCCGGTCGTCGGACTATCCGAACACGTGCGTACCTCGTACCACGTTCTAACCGATTTACAAGACATGGTTGGCTTCTAGCAAAGCACCGTGCCTACCCAATTCTCCAGAAATATTCTTTTAAGGAATACATAATCTATACCAGGCGTAGTATACTAAGTATTGCGTATTACGATCCAGTATCGGATGTCACATGCTAGGCCTGGGGCTGGAATTTTGTCTGCCCCGTACGAAGCATATATCGGATCACTAGCAACTAGTCTCTTTAATAGGATAATCATGACCTTGTCATACTATCCCCATATTTGCAACATATTAGAGTACCAGTTATGTATCTCTGCGTGATCATCATCTCTATATGACTGAAGTGATACTTCCATCTTGACATCACACCCAATACACTACGATTCTCAATAAACCCAGAAGAGGCGTACACGGAACCTGTTAAAGCCCCGGACGACCAAAACCAAAGCGCATTGATTGTCGTAAGTATTAGCGATGCAAGTCTCAGGTTAAGACCAAATACACCTACCCTGATTCGGATTCCCATAAACACGTAGTCATACTACCAATGGGATTCTGAGGGGTCTATCCAGAGTGAAGCTGTTTCCGTACCATCGGCAAACACAACCTCCTATCACACTTGCATAAGTATCCAATACTCAAATATATGAGAACTATGCTATTACGCTTCCATAACGCGCACAAGTTCAATACTAGTCTATTCCACATAATCGATGTCAAGTCTCGATAATACTATGACTAGGGATATTTAATGATTAAACCTTTCGTGTATTGATACTGTTTCATATCTTATTAATCCGGAACTAATCATAGGGACTTTTATCATTTATATATTCAAGTAATCTAATCACAAAATGATAAAATAGTAATTTCATTTGTCACATAGTTAATTTGTACAAAAACCACAATGTCTTTTACAAATAGTGACACTATAGGTAATAATTGTCCAACATTCAGTCTTGACGTCCATTTGCCAAATCTCATTGTCATAATATGCGGCTAAAGAAGTAAGAATCTTGATGGATTTAACCATGGCTATTGGCGAGAAAATTTCTTCATAGTAAACTTCCTCTTTCTGGGTATAATCCTTTGCCACTAGCCTAGCCTTGAAAGTCTGTACTTTCCCATCTATTCTTCTTTTTCTCTTGTAGATCCACTTGCAACCTATGGGTTTTTCCCCATCAGGTTGGTCTACAAGTTCCCAGACTAAGTTAGAGTACATAGACTCCATCTCAAGGTTCATGGCTCTAGGAAACTGTTGACAAAAAAAGAAATGTCACCCTAGAGCGAAATCACCCTAGAACGAATGAGTAAATGACGAAGGCAAGAAGGGCGACAAAGAGAAGAGCGACAAAGAACTCAGGATGACCGAAGCAGCGATTAGAACGAGAACACGTGATGCAGTTGATCCCACGATTACAGCAGTTAAGCAGTTTTTCCCTCCACGATCAAGCAGTTGAGACGCACAGCTCAACGGTTGAAGACATGATCCAGCAGTTGCAGGGAGTTACTGGAACTGCCCAAGCGGTTTACAAGCTTCACTATAAAAGCTCACTCGTACAAAGAGGAAAAACCTCGATCAAATGAAGACTCAAACGAGCATATTTTTTATTTCTTAGTTTCATAACTTTTAGGACTGTAATTTGTGTGCTTGCGCCCCTTGGAGGCTTATTCACTTAATCAAACACCCATTGCTGGGACTTTGTCTCAGGAGGTTTGAACCTTACACGTTTCTCTTTCTCCGCGCGTAGAAAATTGCGCAAACAGAAACGCTTTCCTCGCGCAACGGAAGCGTCTTAGGCACACAGATCGGACTTGAAAATTTTTTCTACCCTCCTCATATATATCCAGAATTTTTCCACCCAAAAATCCAAGATCCGAACAGTCCCTTACTATGCACAACCTACTGCTACAAGAACTGTTTAGAAACAAAACCCAAACACATGCCGTGACTGCCTGTAACCCTCAGGCTTCTTAACTACGCACTGTGACTCTTCGTCTCCTTCATTTAACGCACCATGCGTGATCACAATGATCAACTTTGATGATGCGTACTCCTTATTAAATTATATCAAATATAATTTAATTTAATTCATTTAATAATTATCATATAATATTAAAATCATATATTAAACTTTTAATATATAGTTCCAAGTGTGACAAATAAAATATTAATAATTATTTTACATTTGTGAGTATATAATCGGACTATCCAATTATACTAAATCCGCTATAGTAAATCGAGCTAGCACGGAGACCAAATGGACCTACGGTTCCGAGCTCCAATAATCTCGAAATATTAATTAAGCTCTTAATTAAATATTCTGAATTAT
>SKCR01050230.1:0-39334 GCA_019454045.1 Zanthoxylum bungeanum | reverse complement strand
CCAGACTTCTTGCATTGTAGACATTGATTACGACCTACTTTCAATTTTTACGCCTTTGCGCTTCTTGGAGTTTTTCTTTGCAATCTTATTCTTCCCCATCTTTATTTTCTTTGACTTCCCATAAGTCTTTGAAGAGCTAGCTCCACTATGGAGATACAGTGTGGGGTTTCCTTTCCTCAAATCTTGCTCCGCCGTGCGTAGCATGTTATGAAGTTCTTCGTATGTGGTTTGCATCGAGTGCATATGGAATTTTAATACAAAGCCAGCATAAGAATGTCATGTCATTCCAGATATCGAATCTGATCTATCATGTTCAAAACATGAGTGCTGACAGCTCCTCCCTCCTTGAGTTCAGCACGGAACAATTCCTTAGACCTTCGATAAAGTTTCATCTCTTGGTTTGCCTCGAACAACTCCTTGAGTGTTCGCATGATGCTCTAAGCATCTGGTACCTCAATGTATTGTCTCAGTAAATCTGGAACCATCGATCCTAAAATGTAGGATTTGAGGATCGATTTTAACAGGCAATGGATTGATAGTGATATAAGTCGACTTTTCAAACTCTAAGACAAGACACATGTTCATTTCCCATTCGAAATAATTTTCGGCTCTTTTTAGCTTATTGGAATCCAAAAGTTTCATCAATGAATTAGCGACAGCCATCTACAAGACAACATTTTTGAGTAGTAGCAGTATAATTTTCATTTCAAAATAATAACACTAATTGATTATGGAATTTTAAATCTATTAGTACCATCCCACTACTTTACGTAATTCAGTACTCTTCCTTAACGGAAAAATAGAAATTTGACTATCAAAATTTCATAGCGGGAAGTGGATCCTATGACATTTACTCCAGCCTCACGCTAATGACGATATTGGCCTTTATAACTCATTATGTAGACCTCCAAAGTCAATCACTTCATTACCTCATAGTTTGGTCCTGAACCGTTTCTTATCCTCACGCTAATGATGATATTGGATTAAGACGTGTTCTAGGTGTATACTTGTCAATGTGCACTAATGAGCTTCGTATATACACCCTCACACTAATGACGATATTGGGTGACTACGTTAACTCATCACGCTACATTTAATGTTTTACCGGAGCGACCTAAGTTCCGAGCACTTATACCCTCACACTAATGACGATATTGGATATAAGTAGTAAGAACACATTCATCTTCGTATTGACAAGGCGGATCATCCAATAATACTCCAACATTACTAATACTATTACTTAAATTAAGTAACCACCTAATCATCAGAGATTTATGACAATCAAGTCATTAATTTAATTAGGTCAAAGTTTTAATTTAAAACATGCAATACATATCCAATATGTCTTATGCATAATTAAATTAAAAATTACTATGAAATAGATTCAAAAACATGTGTTGTGTGGTTAAGCCTTGTTATTGATACTATTCTGTTGGGGCAGTTGTGGAACTCCTATGGTCGAATCGGTTTCCCTTATAGCGGAAGTAGGTCTAACCCATGGATATCTAGCATGAATGTATTTTTAAAATTAATAAAATACAATATTTTATTTTTCAAGTGTTTTAGGGAAATCCAAAAATAAATCTGGATCCGGAAAATTCTATTTGAGATAAAAACCGGATAAAATACAACTCCCCGGATAAATCACCTAAAATAATTTTAATTTCAAAACCAACCACAACATTTTTTTATAAAATAAACATATATAAATTCTAAATATATATATATATGCATTTCTTTGAATCAAAGTACAACCCAAAATAGAATCCCAATAAGAAATGTCTCATGAACAATTATAGGTCACCCAAAGGTGGTCAAGTGATTCTACAATGGTAGCCATAACTCTAAGCTTTAATCTAGACTTCCAAAATCTTATTAATTGTTTCATGTCCAACGATTAGACACATATAATACAGCTGTAACACATATAGACTGTCAAATCTTCGTACACAATAAAATTTTGGGATATCATCGATTTTTAAATTTTACCATCAAAAGCCACGTGGCAATCTTTGACTAATGATCATTCGAAGTACTTTCACTCTAGAGAAGATTCATTTCAAAGATCTGGAATTATAATTCTTCAGAGCAAGCCAACTTCACAATAAATTCATCAAGGAAACCAGAAACTATTTATAAAGTCCAAGTAATACTCCGGGATACTAAAATTAGTGGAGATTAATTACAACCAACTTATCTTAACATGTAAACGTGCTATTCAACATGTGGAATTAGTGACATAATCATATTCCATTAAACTAAACATGCAAGAATTGAGTATGACACATCAAACATGTACCTGATGTAAAGACACCACGTATTTTACATTATATTTTATTATTTACTAATAAAATAACTATATTTTCATCTCAAACCTTATTAATAATAATGTCATTATGCATATTAGATTGATAAATGAATATGCTAATAATGACATCGACCTTAGAATAGTCATGTAGTAATACTGAACACTAGGTTATCCGACATTGAGATAGTATTACTATTATAAATTATTCTTATAGTAAATGTTCATAGTCGTTGGTTTTAGAATACGGTCGAATTCCTATAACCTAGAAGACTAGCACATGTCATATATTGGAATTGGAGTTCCAATGGTTTAACCCAATGTACCATGAGCAGTGGAAGCTCGTATAGACATGTGGGTATTTGTTAGAGTGAATACTGAATGACCTATATGTGATTCCTAATAGTTGGAAGTACACACCACCGTCAATAGGAATATTCTCGAGTCGAGTAGCATATTTGATCCTTTGACTATAAGATAACATTGATTTTGTGTGTGATCCTCCACACTTTGATGCCATATATGTCTGAGACCTTTCATGGTCTGACCGCTAGATGTTTGTTGGGTGTGGACCGATGCACTCATTAAACAGGTGCGCATCAAGATAAGATCTATCGGCCTGTATGTTTACCATAAGGGGTTTAGGTATCCATGTCAGTTAGTCATGATTCTTAAGATTTTAGCCAAAGCCGATCACCTAGGGTGAATCGCATGTATTAGAAATTATGTTCTTATTAGTTGTAAATAATCGTGGACATGTCGACATGAGATGTACGTCTTGGAAACTTGACGATGTAATCTATGTTTCCTAACCACAACTCGGATAGCCTACGACAGAGAGATTGTTAAACATATATGATGACATTGACTTGTATAGTTCAGAAAGGTCGTTCGTGTTCTTCGCGAATTCGTACATATGAGATAGGCTTATATGACAAACGTGTTATGACTTATAGAGTCCCACAATATGAAGTGTACTCGTTGAACACTTGGTTAGCTGATAATATTTGATATTATAATTATCAATTAAAATAATTAAGTATTATTGGATAACATTAATTATTTACTTTGACCCAATTGGATTAATCCAAAATCATACAAAGGCTTTGTTGTAATTTCATAAATATCTCTACCATTGGATGATATTTTGGTCATTACAAGTATGTAATAATAGGTAGGGGTGTGCATCGGTCGGTTTGGTCGGTTAATCCTTGATTTTTTAACTGAACCGAAATTATTTGGTTAAGTAAATGTTTAACCGATTTAACCATATGATGGCACATAACCATTAACCAACTTAATCATTATTTTTTGATCGGTTTTGATTAATTCAGTTATTAACCACTCCATAATCTCCACAAATAACAATCCACATTAACAAATTATTACAAATTTAAATTCATCAAAAAGAAAAACATATATGTGATTAACAATAGAAGAAAAATTTAAATTTATCAAAAAACAGTCTACGACTACACTCAGTAGAGGCAGAAGGTAAAAATTTAAATTTCATTTTAATTAAAAATATATAAAGTCAAATTATGGTTTGTAATCGGTTAATTGGTCGGTTCGGGTATACAAATCTCATAACCTTAACCGAACCGAAAAATCAAAAAAGTTAAAAATCTTAATCGAAAAAACTGATTTAATCACAATAACCGAACCATTATAAAAAAATTGGTTGAAACGGTTCGGTTAAAATCGATTAATGCATACTCTTAATAATATGTGTATTTGGCTTGACTTAATTGGATTAAATCAAAGTGATAAACATTGAACTAATCCATTAATTAAACTTGTTTAATTTAATTGGATTAAATCAAAGTGGTAGACAAAAGTGATTAGTCACACGTAATTATACATATTTGGAAAAATTGGATTAAACCCACCTAAAAGTTGACTAAAATTTTTATTAATTAAAAATTGCATAAGTTTTGCTATAAAAGACAAGCTTGAGCAAGTTTTTAATTAAGCTAAAGCTAAAATTTATGAAAGTTAAGCTTCTGAAAGCTAAAACAAACAAATATTAAAGATATTAGCTTAAGTGAAAGAAGAGCTTAGAGAAGTTTATGAAGTTATGTACAATATTTCAAGTAATGGACTCTTTTCAAGGCAATGTTTGATCTTCTTAATTTTTTCAAAACTATGTTTTCATTAGTGAGATTTTATTAATAAAGATATAGTAATGTATTATATATCAGATACATACTAACATAACATGGAGTTGGAATTAGGCTAATGAATTATGTATGAATGTTTTAGAAGCATAACACAATATGCTTGTAATTGGGTCAAAATGTTTATGTTGGACATAAACATAAAATTAGAATTTGGAACTCTAGACATTAGCTTGGAGCTATGGCTACCATTCTAGAATCACTTTACCACATTTAGGTGACCTAGAATTGTTAATGAGTCATTTCATTGTGGGATTCTATTTTGGTTTGTGTTTTGATTCAAAGAAATACATATACATATATATTTAGAATATATATTAATATATATGTTTGTTGTATAACATGTGTTGATGTTAGTTTTGATGTTAAAAATTAAATTTTAGATATTTGAAAGTGTTTAGGGAATCTTGAAAATAAATTGGGTAAAATATCCAATTTGTATCAGCTCTCTGGAAATATAGAGGTGATACTAAAAAGCAATTATATATGGAAATAATAAAAAAAAATAGCTTAGCGCTATAGTAGCGCTAGTACGTGCGCACTGTAGTGCACACTGTAGCGCACACTATAGCGCGTACAGTGAGTGCACCTTGTTGCACGCACTGTTGCGCGCACAATGCATGCTTGTTACGAGCGCACCGAATCTTGATTTTGTTCATTTCGAACTCCGATTCAGCCATATTTTTTTTCCTATGCACTCGTAATGGAATTTAGTATTCCATTAAATTATTTAAAATATACATATGCTTGATATCTACAGGTTAGAACCGCTTCCGCTATATGGGGCACTGATCTGACCCTATGGGTCCCATATCCACCCAACAGAACGATATTAGAGCAGGTATTAACGACACTACACATATTTCTTGTTTGACATGTATTTGAATCTATGCCTTTGTAATTTTAATTTAATTATGTATAATTCATATTGGATATGCATTTCATGTTTTAAATTAAAATTTTTAATTTTGACCCAAGCATGTTAATGACTTGATTGTCATAAATCTCCCGTGATTAGGTGATTATTTTATTTTAAGTAATAATATTAATAATATTGGAGCATTTACTGGATGGTCCGTCTTGTCAATAAGAAGATAAATGATTTCTTATTACTTATGCCCAATACCGTCATTATTGTGAGGGTATAAGTGGTCAGAACTTAGGTTGCTCCGGTAAAACATTAGATGTAGCGTGATGAGTTGACGTAGTTACCCAATATCGTTATTATTGTGAGGGTGTACTTACAAAGCTCATTAGTGCACATTGACAAACATACACCTGAAACACATCTTAATCCAATACCGTCATTATTATGTGGATAAGAAACGGTTCAGGACCAAACTTAGGAGTCACATGAATGTGATTGACCTTTGAGGTCTACCCAATGAGTTTATGAATGACAAGACCGTCATTATTATGAGACTGGAGTAAATTTCATGGGATTCACTTCCCATTATAAAATTTTGATTGTTAAATTTCTATTTTTCCATTAAGTAAGATTTCAAAATTACGTAAAGTAGTGAGATGACACTAATAGATTTAAAATCCATAATCGTATTAGTGTTTTTATATTGAAATGAAAATATTCTGATAATGTTTAATTATTTTCTTATAGAAGGCTACGCCGAAATCTGATTTTGTCTTCTTTACCTGGTATATATGATGGCTTTGTGATGCATTTAATGAAAGCCACCTAATAAGAACTTTACAACATGTTACGCTCTACGGATCATGATTTGAAGAAAAAGAATCTCACTTTGTACCTTCATGGTGGAGCAAACTTTTCAAAGATTTCTAGGAAGCCTAAGAAGATTAAAATGGAAAATAAGAAGAAAGACTCCAAGAAACAAACTGCAAGACCGCGTGTAATTCGTGATGCATGTCTACATTGCCAAAAGTCCGGACACATGAAACGAGATTGTCTGGAGCTGAAATGAAAAGCAGAAACCCCATGTACTCTTTGTATTTTTTATATTATTGACATCTCATTAGCCTTAGATGCAAATAATGGTTGGGTGTTAGACACTGGTAGTCCCACTCTTATTTGCAACTCCATGGAAGCCATGAGAGTTAAAAAAAGGTTGAACAAATGGGAGATCCAGCTTAAGATTGGGAATGGCGAGACATTAGATGTCAATACCATATGAACAATTATTTTAGGTCTCTCTAATAGATGTAAATTAATTTTACATGACTATTATTATGTACCATCTCTTATCAAACAAATAATATCACTACTGATATTATATAAAGAGGTATATAAAATAAACATTAAAGATGGTGTTTTATGTTTATATGATAAAGATACTTATTTGATATGTGAATGTTCTTTATCTAACGGTCATTATGTTTTGGAAATAAATCAATATGTCTTTAATGTAGATGAAAAAATAAGAAAAAAGATCTTAATTAAATAATATTGAATTATGGCATATGAGATTGGACCACATAAGTGTTAGACGTATATCAAAATTGGTTAAAAATGATTTGATTGAAGATCTTACCTTAGATCCTTATCCGATTTGTGAGTCACATATCCAAGGGGAAAATGACAAATGCCTCATTTCTTGGTGTTGGACATCGTGCTGAAGATTTACTGGAACTAGTACACAATGATATTTGTGATCCATTAAATCATGTCGCTCATGATGGTTCAACTTACTTCGCAACTTTCACTGATGATAAGTCAAGATTTGGATATGTCTATTTGATGAGACATAAATCAGAAACATTTGAAAAGTTCAAAAGATTCTGAAATGAAGTAGAAAAATAAACCGGTAAATTCATCAAGTGTCTTTGATCAAATCAATGTGGTGAATTTATGAGCGATGAATTCAAATATTATTTAAGGGAGAATGAGATTCTCGCCCAATATAGCCCACCAGGAACTCTTTAACACAATAATGTGTCTGAGCGGAGAAATCGTACTTTATTGGATATAGTAGGATCTATGATGAGCTATACAGATCTTCCATATTATTTTTGGGGATATGTTTTACTCATTGCTGTCCACATACTTAATAGATTTCTATCAAAAGCTGTTTTTACGACCCTATATCAGATATGGTACGGTAGAAATCCAAGTCTTAGATATTTAAAGATTTGGGATTGTCCCGCATACGTTAGAGACACACAACGGGATAAACTAGCACCCATATGGTATAAATATAGATTCGTTGGATATCCTAAAAATTCTTTGGGATATCAATTCTACGATTCTGAGCAACAAAATATATTTGTTGCTCGTTTTGCCACTTTTCTTTAAAATGAGTTTTTGAGAGAAAGTGTGAATTATAGAAAATTAAACTCAATGAGTTTGATCTCAAAATTAAGGAACTTGAGATGGAACCAAAGATCCAACTGGATGGAGGATCTACAACATAGGTTCTACGTAAGTCGAATATAATATCAATGTCTATTGAGAGACTATTTTTAACGTCTGATGGGAGATTGAATGTTCTCCTCTTGAAGGAAACAGATCCGACTACTTTTAAATAGGCGATATTGGATATCGATTTAGGAAAATGGCAGGAAGCCATGAAGTCCGAGATGGATTCTATGCATGACAATCAAGTCTGGGACTTGGTTGAACTTCTCGAATGAGTTAAACCTATTAGTTGTAAATGGGTTTATAAAAGGAAGTGAGAGCCCAATGGAAATGTAGAAACCTTTAAGGCCCGACTGGTAGCGAAAGGTTACACTCAACGTCCTGAGATTGACTATGAGGAAAATTTTTCACCAGTACCCATTCTAAAATCTATTAGGATTCTTTTAGACATTGTTGCTTATCACGATTATGAGATATGACCGATGGATGTGAGAATTATGTTCTAAATGGATTCTTCGAGTAAGATATCTATATGAAACAACCAAAAAGTTATGTATTTAGTGAGACTTCAAACTTGGTTTGTAAGATCAACAAGTCTATTTATGGACTTAAACAGGCATCCTGAAGCTGGAATCATTGTTTTGATGAGATAATTAAATTATCTAGATTAATCAAGAATGAAGAAGAACCGTGTGTTTATAAGAAAGTTAGTGGGAGCATAATAGTATTCCTTGTATTGTATGTAGAAGATATTTGTATCATTGGGAATGATATAAGATTGATACAAAGTTTGAAAGCCTACATTTGCAATAACTTCTCCATGAAAGACATGGATGAAGCTTCCTATATACTGGGTATAATGCTCTACCAGGTTAGAGTTAGGAAGCCTATAAGGTTATCACAATCCACGTATATAGATAAAATATTAGAAATGTACAATTTACCAATTGTAAGACAGTAAATGTACCTTTTCAATACATCATACATCTTTTGAAGAAAGTGACACCTCAGACTGATGAAAATAGAGTTAGAATGTCTAACTTGCCATATGTTTCTAGTATTGGAATAATTATATATGGTATGCTATGTATAAGACATGATATCAGTTTCGGCGTTAGTGTTACTAGCCGATATAAATCTGATCTGGGTAATGATCATTGAACAGCCATGAAACATATTCTGAAATATCTTAAAGGTACTAAGGATAAGTTTCTCATATATGAAGAAGATGAGCTACAAGTTCAGGGTTATACAAACTCCAACTTCCAAGGAGGTCCAGATGATAGAAAGTCTACATCCGGATACATATTTACCCTTAATGGCGGTGCAATTAGTTAGTGATGTTCAAAGTAAGGCTCAACAATTGATTCCACCGCTAAGACGAAATTTATAGCGGCTTCGGAAGCTACTAAAAAACTGTTTGGATTAGAAAATTTTGTTAACAGAAATTTATATTGTGCCAAGTATTACAGATTCGATCCCATTGTACTGTGATTAAGGGTGGGCGCGGTTCGGTTTGGTTCGGTTTTTGCTAAAAACCGAACCAAACCATATTTTACGGTCCGATTTTTTTACCTCTCAAACCAAACCATTAAATAACGGTTTGGTTCGGATTGAAAATTTTTTAAACCAGCGGTTTACGGATTGGTTCGGTTCGGTTTACGGATTATTCTACTTAAAAAAAATTCATCCACTTAAGTGAAGACAAAAAAACTAGTCTAGCGAACAAATAGTATGAAATGCTACGGTGTAAGCTGTGACTTCAGAGAACACATGCACTCAATAGAGGATTGAAAAATGAGGCACAATTAATTCTTGTATTTTTCAAAAATTACCTCGAATAATGATGCTACCATCATTCTAATTAAGAGACAAATCCAACAACTTACTTTCAAGAATAAACTATAAAACAACAAATTTAAGAATAAAATTATTAACAAATAAATTTAAGAATAAAAGTATTAACAAAAAAATATATTAACAAAAAAATTAAGAATAAAAGTATTAACATACTAATAAAAAGAAACATAAAGTAAAATTAAAAGAAAAATGCAAATCTTTTTATAAAAATATATAATTTTTTTAATTATAACGGTTCGGTTCGGTTTAACAGGTGCGGTTCGGTTTAGCATCTGAACCGAACCTTAAACCGTTTGGGGTGGGCCAATCCGAACCGCAAACCGAACCGTTAGAAAAAAAACCGTAAATTCGGTCCGGTTTGGTTCAGCTTGCGGTTTGGTTCGGTTCGGTCGGTTTTTTTGCCCACCATTAACTGTGATAATAGCAGAGCAATTGCACAGGCTCATGAGCTGAGAGCACATTCTATGTCTAAACACGTGGAAAGAAAATATCGTGTGATTTGAGAGATCATTGAATGAAAAGATATAGTGGTCTTAAAGGTTCAAGGACAAGACAACTTAGCATACCCACTTACTAAGGTCTTACCTCCTAAGTTATTCGATAAAAATGTGGAGGAGGTGTGACTTCGATACCATCAAGAATGACAATAAGCAAGTGGGAGTTTGTTGGAGTTGGTGTTTGGAGCGTCAATCCGAATAATATATTGTACATTATATTTTATTATTTACGAATAAAATAACTATATTTTCATCTCAAACCTTATTAATGGTAATGTCATTATGCATATTAGATTGATATATGAATATGCTAATAATTACATCGACCTTAGAATAGTCATATAGTAATACTGAACACTAAGTGGTCCGATATTAGGATAATATTACCATTATAAACTATTTTTAAAGTAAATATTTATAGTTGTTGGTTTTGGAATACGATTGAATTCCTATATCTTAGAAGAATAACACATATCGTATATTGGAATTGGAGTTCTAATAGTTTAACCCAATATACCATGAGCACGAGAAGCTCGTATAGACATATAGATATTCGTTGGAGTGAATACTGAATGACTTACATGTGATTCCTAATAGTTGGAAGTACACACCATCGTCAATAGGAATCTCCTCGTGTCGAGTAGCATATGTGATCCTTTGATTATAGAATAACATTGATTTTGTGTGTGATCCTCCACACTTTGATGCCATATATGTCAGAGACCTTTTATGGTCTGACCGCTAGATGTTCGTTGGGTTTGAATCGATGCACTCGTTAATCATGTACATATCAAGATAGAATATGCCGGCCTGAATATGTACCATAAGAGGTTTATGTATCCATGTGAGTTAGTCACGATTCTTAAGACTTTGCCCAAAGCCAATCACCTATGGTGGATCGCATGTATCCGAAATTATGTTCCGATTAGTTGTTAAGAATTGTGGACATGTCGATATGAGATGTGTGCCTTGGAAACTTAACAATGTAATCTTATTTCCAAAGCATAACTCGGATAGCCTACGACAGAGGGATTGTTAAATATATGTGATGACCTCGACTTGTATAATTCAAAAAGGTCATTCGTGTTCTTCGCGAATTCGGAGGTGGTCGAATTGCTTACATATAAGTTAGGCTTATATGACGAACGTGTCTGGACTTAGAGAGTTTCACAATATGAAGTGTACTCGTTGAGCACTTGGGTAGCCGATAATGTTTGATAATGAAATAATATTTGATATTATATTATCAATTAAAATAATTAAGTGTTGTTGGATAACATTAATTATTTTCTTTGACCCAATTGGATTAATCTAAAACCACACAAAAGTTTTGTTGTAATTTCTTAAATATATATACCATTAGAGGATATTTTGATAATTACAAATATGTAATAATATGTGTATTTGACTTGATAATAATTGGATTAAATCAAAGTGGTAGACATTGGTGATTAAACTTTGTCTTGATTTAATTGGATTAAATCAAAGTGGTAGACAAATGTGATTAGTCACACATAATTATACATATTTGGACAAATTGGATTAAGTACACCTAAAAGTTGATTAGAATTTTTATTAAATAAAAATTGCATAAGCTTTGCAATAAAAGGCAAGATTGACTAAGTTTTTAATTAAGTTAAAGCTTAAGTTTAAGAGAGTTACGCTTGTGAAAGCTAAAACAAGCAAGTACTAGAGATATTAGCCTAAGTGAAAGAAGTGTTTAGAAACTCTTAGAAAGTTCTATACAACATTCCAACATGGAGAAATCAAGATTGGATCTTGAAATCAAGCTTGCTAGTTTTGGAAGTTCTCTACAACATTTCAACAAGGATAAGAAGATTGGATCTTGGAAACAAGCTTACTGGGTAAGTTTGATCTTCCCTAAAATTATGTTTTCATTAGTGAGTTCTCATTAGTGAAACATATGGTGATTTATTATGTATTGAATACATAATAACATAACATGAAGTTGAAATTAGGCTAATGAATTGCGTATGAATATTTTAGAAGCATAAACATAATATGCTTGTAATTGGATCAAAATGTTTATGTTGGACATAAACATAAAATTAAAGTTTGGAACTCTAAATAATAGTTTGGAGCCATGACTACCATTCTAGAATCACTTGACCACATTTGGGTGACCTAGAATGGTTCATTAGTCATTTCATGTGGGATTCTATTTTTGTTTGTGTTTTGATTCAAAGAAATACACACACACACACACACACACATATATATATATATATATATATTTGTTGTATAACATGTGTTTATGTTGGTTTTGATGTTAAAAATTAAATTTTGTGTGTTTGAAAGTGTTTAGAAAATCTTGTAAATAAATTGGGTAAAATACCTAATTTGTATCAGCTCTCTGGAAACAGAGAGCTGATACTTAAAAGCAATTACATATGGAAACAATTTTAAAAAAATAGCTTAGCACGACAGTGGCTAGTGCACGTGCACTGTAGCACGCACCGAATCTTGATTTTATCTGTATTTGAGTTTCCGAACACCGATTCAACTCCGATTTTTTCCTAAGCACTCGTAATGGAATATAATATTTCATTATATTATTTAAAAATCACATATTTTTGATATCTACGGGTTAGACTCACTTCCGCTGCGGGGGCATATCCACTCCAACACAAACATGTCATAGTTGAAATAATGATTTATAAAAAAAACAATGATTAGGGATGGCAAAAATCCCTGCAAAGATGGGGGCCCGCGGGGGCCGTTATGTTAGAGGGCTGTTAAGGACACAATTTTTCATATTCATTGGTTGGGCAGGTTGGGTATGGGTATGGGTATTAGAATCTCGTTAAAATATAGGTAAAAGTCCCGTGTGAATGATGATTCGTCGGGCCCGATACGTTAGGGGTGGATAATGTGACAAATTTTATACCCGTTGATTGAGCGGAACTGATATATATATATTGACATCCACGTACCATACCATGCCTGTTCCCATCCTTAACAGTGATAGATCTAAGAAGGTTTTGATCAATCGATCTTAAAAATAGAGTAACAAAACAATATCTGATTATACACTTTCAAAAATTCAACTTCTGTCAAAGAAATTTCTACTTCCTTCAATCACCCATCATGTACTTAGGAATGACTTGAATGTTGGAGAGTTCACGTACAAGACACTATATTTCGTACCCAACAAATCAACAACAATTGTAGATCTAGGATCCGCCGAATCAGACCCAACTGCATTAATCAAGTCTAATTGAAGATAGAACCAATGAACTCGTAGCTCATATCTTGAAGATTACAAGTCTCTTACATACTCATTGCTTCTGATGCAAGCGAAATAATTAAAGAAGGGAGATACTGATGAACTTGTATATATTCTTTGATATCATGTTTATATATACATAAATGGAAATTTTTTATTTCCTAAATGAGCATATATATCTATACTTGCCTAATGCTAGCAACTAAATGAAATAAAACACACACAAGAAAGTGTGCCAATTCTTTGTAAATCCAAAAGAAGGACGAAGAATCCATTGCTTTCTGTTGAGATTCTTATAGCAGTAGCTAGGTTCTCTCAACCGAGAAATTTTAGAATCAACACGCAAGGAGCCATAGGTTCATTTCTCCTACCGCTAGCTTGAATATTTCCTCTACCGATAAGGATTCTGGAAATTGATCAGAACCTCCAGCTGCCTGATATATTTACATTAAGAAAAAAATGATTATTTATATCTACTAAAGTTATTGTAAAATAACAACTAAGTATTACAAATATTAAAAAATTATATCTATTACTAAGGTTATATTAAATCTAACATTTTACTAGTTATAAAAATTCTAATATTTTATTACTCTTCCGTCAAAATATTAATTGACCGTGAGTTGATCTTAATATTAAAATGTAATGATCAACTAACTAAGATTTTAATGAAAAAAATAATATGATGTTAGAATTGTATAATATTATAGTAATAAGTAGTAATTTATCAATAGTTGTAGTAACTATATATAGTTGATTAGAAGCAAAGTTGATATAGGACTTACATGAGCGTGAATCATGTACATGCTACGATACCCATGAGAGGAAATGTGAGCAGATACCACATCCAAATTATGCTTTTCTAGTATGTAGAAGATGGTGGTCAGTAAGCCTGGCTTCCTGGGTGAACATACACTGATTTGTGCATCATCACCACACATATTAACTACAACATTTGGTGAAAACCATGTCTGAAAACAAGCAGCCGGAGGAGTGACTTGTAATGAATGAGGAATAATGCTTCCGGCCATTGACAAGTTCTTTAGTACTGATGATGGTCCCTGATGATGATGATCAGCCAAAAATGATTCTCTTGTATCGAATTCGAATAGTTCTATCGGTGATGTGATAATTGATTGTTCATGATCCACATTAATACTTGCACCCTGGAGCTTTTCCACCTTTCGTTTCTCAAGTGTCTGTTGAGTATGTTGAAGTGTCTTGATGTACTTTACTGCTTCATCAACAATGGTGGATTTGTCTGCCTGCATATATATAGAAAATTGAAGTTTAATCAAGAGCCAAAAATTACAATAGATGGGCATTTAATTTAGTTGGCACTCTATGACAATGTTTTCCCATCACATGAAATTACTTGACTGCAAATTTTCAAGTCTTAAATTAACTTATACACATGTTACATATATGTTCATTCAGCAATGTGTATTCTAAAGAATTAATTGAAGCAAAGATGTTACAATCAAATTACACATGTTTCTAAGTTGAAAATCTTATCAAGGTACAAAAGAAAGCCATGCAAGACACGTATTAAAACTAACAGAAAATGATAAGTATACAAAAAATGTGGCAAAATAACTTCTAAAATGACGTAGTTTTGGATGTGAAAAAAATTTCAGAAAAGATTAACTCAAAACTATGTAGTTTTTTTGCAGGTTTTTTGTCACCATTCTTTTGTACAAATATCATGCTCAGAACTAATTCACAAATAATGAAGCCATGTTTTTCGTAAGGAAGCACCTTTACACAATTTTACCTTTGCTTTTCGAAATCAACTCGCCAAACTTTTTACATTAAATTGTCACCCAAGTATAACAGTTATATTGAAGCAAGAGTTAAGTGAATTAAATAAGAACTTGAAGAAATTAAATTGAAAGATTCCTATAAATGCTTAGCTTGGGCACAACTCAGCTGGCTGTTAATGTCCTTTGCGGCTGCAGAAACTCGAATTCGAGTTAAATAGATGTTTAGTGGGTGAGATTTTAAGGGAAAAAAATGTTTATTATAAAAATTCCATAAAAAGATTTTATTATAGAATTCCATATATAGGTAAATTTGAAGAACCCCATTGTATGTCGATTGATCATATAGTTTTGTCTCACAAGACAAATTAAAAAAACTTAAAAAGTAAACCATATGTAACATCATATTAGGGTATATATATTCTGACGCAAGTAAAATTTTGATAAAGAATAAAGAGCTAGAATTTAGAAAAGGAAAAAAAAACCTTGGGAGGAAGATGAGGAAGCAAAGCATGAAGATTAGAGAACATGTTCCTCATCTTCTTCCTCCTCTCTCTTTCAGTCAAAATATGCATCTCATGTTCTGATTCACCACCAGTTACAGCTTTTCCATTTCTACTCCTTTTATGACCCACCTGTGTCTCTGCAGCTGCTGCTGCTGTTTCTATTTCAGCTATTGTTGGGCTATGAGAACTTGAATTATCAGGCCGTTTCATCTCTAATAACTTAATTTCTTTACCACCACCAGAAACATCAAAACTAAAATTAGCCCACGAATTGTTTTGTTGTGAGCATTTCTTATAAGGAAAAAAGCTAGGCGAATTTGTAGGGTAGGGGGGGGCAAGAAAGTGACCAAAATACAATCATGAGACAAAGGCCGTTATTTGGCTTCCAAACAAAAACGGATACATATGCTTGGCGCGTGTCACTCAAGATTTCTCTACCGGCCATCTTACACTTTTACTTCACTATCCCTACTTTCCTCCTTTATTTACCACACTCACCATTCTCTATCCCTTTTTAATTACATAACATTATTGTATTCATTTTTTACTTTTTTATTTTTTTTAAAAAGATATTTAACTACATTTTCTTATATAATCACGAATGTTATGTTAAGTATAGTTTTTCAAATAAACAATCTTCGAGTAGAGCTTCTACTATATGAGTGTTAATTAAGAAGGTTGAGAAAGTGAGTGAGTCATATCTTTAAAAACACACGGCATGAAGTTGTTGGAGCTAATAATGATAAATGTGTGGAATCCGAAACCGATTTTGGGAGCTTGCTTTCAGAGCTACTAGTTGGCTCCAAAGCTATCTCCAGGTGATAGGTGTGGATTCTTCTTAAAAATCTTACTGACCATAGAATTGACACAAGTCGAAGGTACCTATAAAATATATTTTGATGTTTAAGTAAGTACCTATAAAATATTTTTATGTGCCTTTTAATTAGAAGTTGTTTCCCTTTTTATTATGCTATTAATTCACATTTTATAATTTGTGAGATTGCATATAAATTAATAGATTGGAGGTTGGAATATTAGTCCTTGATGCATAAGTGCTTTCTTTGACGAGTATCGTGTAGGTTGCTTTCATGTTAAGAAAAATAGGTTAATTTCAAATTATATACAAATGATGGGGGATTATTATGGACTTGATTGATTTTGGAGCCACTTAACCTCTTTGGTTATTTATATAATTACATGGAGTGGAGGGGTATGGCTTAAGTGTATCGATGCATAGAAATGCATGACACATGTAGAGGTTTTAGAAAATAGTTTTAGTTGTTTGGTTACCAACAATCATTTTTATTTAAAATCGTAAAAATATTTTAAAAACAAAAATTTATTTTATAAAAAATAAAATAAAATAAATGTACTTCAGATAATTTAATTCGTAAAAAAAAACTCTACTACTTTTACTCTAAAGACTCAGAAATTTGAACTTATCCAAATAGAAATAAAATAGCCTATATTTCATATATAAAAGCTCTATTTAAATTACAATTAAACAACACAAAGAAATTGAAAAAAAACTATTGAACTTTTGAAAAAAACACTTTTGGTAAACTATATCAAACAAGCACTGCCTAGAATATTACTTGTTTTATGTAGTCCAATTAATATAAAAAAATGTGGAATAATGTGCTAAGTTGAGGGAGTGGCAGTTGGGTAAATTTAGGTAAAGTGAGGGGTGAAAAAGTAGAGGGCGTCATGTGATACACCGGCACAAGCCATGATAATATTGAAATGGCAGTTATCGTAAAAATTAGAAGAAACCACCACATCTTTTAGCCTTTGGTCTTTAGAGAAACCTTTGTCTTTCTCTCCACATCTCTCTTTATTTTTTTTAATTTCATATTCATAAAGCTCAAAAGTTTCAGTTTCAGAAACTTTTTCTAGTCCGAAGATGATTGCATTTCAGAGTAACTCTCGAAAACTTTTAGAAGATTCTCTGAATAATGGCTTTTTGTATAACTTGTAAAGCTGGAATTTTTTGTACATATCTTAATAACAATCATGACTTTGAAACTAACTCCTCTTCTAGCCAAAGACCAACTCATTATGTAAATTATTATGAACCCTTTCGAATTTGATGATGCCATATGCCCCCTCGTCTCTTTCCAAATTTAGTTCAAGCAAGTTACATTTCCTCCAGGCTCCAGGATTTTCTTTTCCCCTAAGGGAACTCCTCACCGTATGATCATTCAATCTAGAAATCATTATCTCATGAATTTGAATTGTATTAAATTCAATCATTCTTGTAAATATTGTCATATTCATTCATGTCATAAGAATAATACTTGAAAACTGTCCAATTTTTCAATGAAGTGACGTGACGTTTATTGTAATTGTTCATGATCCATCATCATAGTTTTTCAGGGAACCCACGTCTTATAAATTAGTTTAGGATATTTCTCACTAGTGATGTAGGATATTTCACTTGATTCATGTTGTAGGTGCTCATATTTAACGTTATCATTAAAGACACATGTCAACGTATAAAAGAATCATTCCTCAACAAGCTTTTTCAGTGGAACTGCTGTAAGTAAACAAAGGTCCACTGAAAAGGTGACACCGGTCATGATATAGTTGTACTAGTAAACAAAATATCAGAGTGAGATTTTAGAGATCGGAATAAGAGTATGGTGACTTGCAAATGAAGGTAATGGGTATTTTACAAATTGACGAAATCAGCATTTTAGAGAAGAAGAATTCTTACAATAACAAAATTAAAGAAGCTTTTGGAAGATTAAATGTAATATTTTGTTTTCTTTAATTTAGAAAATTATTTTTATTGTTCTTGGTTGAATTTTTTTATTGTAGAGATTCTTATAAATGTTGTAAAGATTCTTTATACTTTAAATTTGGGCCTTTTTTATTTGATGGATGGATTTAGAGGCTAGATGTATGTGTGAAGTGATATTGATTAATATTAGTGTAATATTATATTCAATCTTATCATATGATGATTGATTGTCATTCTAGAGTCTTATGACCACTTTAATAATACCTAAAATTATTCTTGAGTTTTTCATTTGTGGTGGCTATGATTGGTGTAGATATTAATTAGATTAATGTTGAGAAAATTAGATTTAAAGCATGAAAAATGATTATTTTTGCTCCCTGATCAGATCTGGAAAAATCATATTTTTAATGATGAAAAATATGATGTTTAAATGTATTGGATGTATATTGGGCATTATAATAATTTCCGAAAATTATTTCGGAGTGAAAATACGCGAAAACGGTGAAAAACGGCGTTACTATGTAACTTTTGAACTAACAATAACGTCTGCCCAAACAGTGAATTGGTCACTGTTCGGGCAGCCCACGAACTTCCAAAATGCTATTGGGGTTGACCTGGGTAGCCATGTGTGGTATAGATTGGTCGGTTCGGCCGAAAACACATTTTATGTTATTTTGCGGAAAAATATTTTCGTAAAAATTTCGCAATATTTTCTAAATTAATTATTTCATTATTTGATATCGAATAAAATGTTTAGGTGAAATATGAATTAATTATTTATATATGATATATTGAATAATTTATTTGATAAGTTAAAAAGATTTAAACTACGATCACCCGAATCACGCTTCCGCCGCGTATAACCCCACAATATATATCATAAATTCTGATGATTTTTGGGTGGCCACTGTTAACTATTAGCTCCCTAAACAGATAACTATGGAATAAAGAACAAGATATTCCTAATTAAATTAAGAAAACATACCCTTTCAAAATGAATAGTACTTAGAGAAATTCAAGAGTTGATTCATTGATGATGGCTAATTATATCTGATGGCAAGTTACGGAAAGTGAAATAGCTTACAACTTTGAACCCACAGTGAGAGGTGTTTGGGATAATTTAAACATTAATCAAGACACGAAAAATGCAACAAAAATTTCAACTTTTTAACTCATTTATTGTGCTTATGTGCAGAGCAACATTCAGCTGCAATGGAGGGTAGACCCGGCCACGGTTCCGGGTCGGAACCCGGTTCCAACCGGTTCCGGCTCCGGAAACGGAACCGTAAATGACCGGTTCAGTTAGGGTTCGACCCCAACCGAACCGGTTGGAACCGCTGGAACTAAACGGTTCCAGCGGTTCCAACAGGAATCCTACCCCAACGGCTACTAGCCGTTGGGCTGGCCCAAAACACAAAAATGGCCAACGGCCCAAAAAAAATACTAATTTAATTCCTGACATACCCCTAATAACAGTAATAAAACTGTTATTTTTAGGGACATTTTCGGTATCAAAAAAAATTCTAAAATTCTATAAATATAGGTCATTTTTCATTATTTCAACACACCAATTTCTCAACTCTCTCAATTCCTACAATTCTCTCATTCTCAATTCTCTCATTTATAATAACAAATTAGTTATTATCATTCTCAATTTTCTTATTCTTCTTACTCATTTCTTAAACAAAAAATGCAAGCTCATCTGATAACATAATGTCAAATATGCCAACCCAAGAGAGCGGCCCTAGTGTCGGTTCACAATCACGGAGAAGAGAAGTTAAGTCTCGTTCCTCGAATGTTTTCAAAATTCATTTTCATTTAGACGATACCGATGAAGGTTTAAGAGCAGTATGCAACCATTGTGGGGTAACCTACAAATTTTCTGGTGGATACGACAATATGATCAAGCACATGGAAAGACGTCATGCGGTTGAACTTGGACTTGATACGACGTATCATCTAATAGAGGTACGAGTGCTGTAGATTTATTTAAATATTCTGATGCGAAAAATAGAGAAGAATTTACGAAATTAACTTATATGACACATTTTTCTTTAAGCTTTGGTGAAAAACTTCATTTTACTAATTACATGCATAATGCTTTAAATCCTGCTGCATGTAGAATAACCAGAAATACAACAAAATGTCATATTTTTAAATTATACAAAGATGATAAAATTATTTTAAATGAAATATTTAAAGATATTAAATGTCGTATTTCTCTATGTTCTGATATTTGGAGTGACCATTGGCGAACACACTCATACATGGATGTGACTTGTCATTGGATTGATGCATCATTTACCATGCAAAAACGACTTGTTGCATTTAGAGTTTTTGATGACCAACATACTACACAAAATATTTATAGAATGATGAAGGTAATTTTTTATGAATATGGTTTAGTAGATAAAATTTTAACAATTGGATTTGATAATGCATCTGCAAATACTGCATCCATCAATGATTTAAAAAATATGTCAACCAAATTTAGGGGGTCAATTTTTTCATATTCGTTGCACATGTCATGTCCTTAACTTATGTGATCAATATGGTCTGGAAAAATTATCACCTTTCATTGATCCTATTAAGAAAGCACTTAATTGTATTTGGTCATATTCTCAAGTTAGGAGAGAATGGGCCAAGTTTTGTAAAATAAATGGTATTAAACTGATTAAATTTTCAAGAGATGTTCCAACACGTTGGAATTCAACTTATTTTCTTTTATGCCAAGCATTACAATACAAAGATGCATTATGTAGTTTTTTTCTCAACATGTTCAAAATATCACACTTTTCCTAGTCAATGGGATATTTGTGAAAAAATTTTAGAAATTTTAAAAGTTTTTAATGATACTACTTTAATTTTTAGCGGAGTTTATTATCTTACATCACATTTATTTCTTCTTGAAAGTTTGAATATTTTTGGTACTCTCGATGAACATCTTGAAAGTAACGATCCTAATGATATTGTTTTGTTAGAAGCCATTACTGTTATGAAACATAAATGGTTGAATTATTTTAGAGAAATTCATTTACTTTATCTTATTGCTGCTGTTTTTTATCCTAAATTTAAATTAGAATGTTTGAATAGTGCTTTACAAGCTTACTATACTTATTTAGGAATATTAGATGATATTGATATTACAAGAATAATAGTGAGATTAAGAAATGATTTAATTGAGTTATTTAATGATTATATTGTAAGATATAACTTAAGAACATTATGTGAATCTAGTAGTAGCGAACCAGTAATTCAAACAAGACTTAGCGTAGTAGATCGTTGGTTACTGCTGTTTGTGTCATAGACATGCCAAAGATCTCTAAGGAATGATTTGTGTGTGAATAATCTAAAGTAAGTTGCGGAAATTACTTACAAAGATTGTTGGAAGTTCAAAACTTTTTCATGGATGTAGAAGCTCCAAGCCCTCTTTTAGTGTTTCCAACACTTGGGTGAGTCTCTCTATCACCTTGTTTCACTCCTTAATGTGCTAGCATACTTGAATTTTGCAACAAAAATCCATAGGAGAGAAGAGAAGCTCACGTTTTTGTGAGGAAGAAGAGAGAATAGGTTGCTGTGAATTGTAACCATGTCATGCTTCCAAAGTTGACTTGTTAATTTATATTAAGTTTGTGTGTTGAATTGGTTTGAGTGTTTTAAAAACAATCCAAGCTTTACACTCAACAAATCAAATCCAAAATCAAGCCTAACTACTTCCATCATTAGTCAAACAAATGATGTAAGTGAAGTGGGTCCCACCACTTTTAAATTCCAAATTTAAGTCGGCTAACTCAACACGCAACTTCGCTCGGGTCCGGGTTCGTTTAATTCCGAATAAATGAATTATTCGTTGCGACGTAATTAAATCTAATTTAAATAAATAATAATGTATAGCAAAATTATTACGAAAGTCGCTTGCGAATTAATTCTAAATTAATTCGTTCGCCCGAATTAAAATCCAATTTTAATTCCGCTTTAAAATCTAATTTCATTTAATATATCCAATATATTATTTTAGCCCAATTAAATAAATTAAATAATAAAATCTAATTTAACTATTAAATTTACTTTGCCCATTAATTCCAAATTAATCGCGTTCTCTCTTCTAGTCGAATTAATCCCAGATTAATTCTTACCATAATTAATCCTAAATTAATTTTTTCTCTCTCATAATTAATCCCAGATTAATTCTGTTCGAGTGAAATGTCATCGATGAATCTTTGGGAGGCGACCCAAAAGATCCATGGATATGTTGGCAGTAAATACGGTCATCGAATTGTCCGAATACGTGCGTACCCGGTACCACATTCTTATCGATTTACAAGACATGGTTGGCTTCTAGCAAAGCACCGTGCCTACCCAATTCTCCATAAATATTCTTTTAAGGAATATATAATCTAAATCAGGCGTAATATACTTAGTATTGCGTATTACGATACAATATCAGATGTCACATGATAGGCATGTGGCTGGAGTTGTGTCTGCCTCGTACGAAGCATATATCAGATCACTAGCAACTAGTCTCTTTATGATCGGAAAGTCATGACCTAGTCATACTTTCCCGATGGCTATAGCACTATAGAGTATCAGTTCTGTATCCCCGTGTTATCATCATCTCCATATGACTGAAGTGATACTTCCATCTTGACATTACACCCAATACACTACGATTCTCAGTATACCCATAAGAGGCGTACACAAAACTTGTTAAAGTCTCGGACGACCAAAACCAAAGTATACTGATTGTCGCAAGTATTAGCGATGCAAGTCTCAGGTTAAGACCAAATACATCTACCCTAATTCGATTCCCATAGACACATAGTCATACTACCAATGGGATTCCGAGAGGTCTATCCAGAGCGAAGTTGTTCCCGTACCATCGGCAAACAGAATCTGATATCACATTTGCATGAGTATCCAATACCCAAATATATGAGAACTATGACATTAAGCTTCCATAACGCGCACAAGTGTAATACTAGCTTATTCCGCATTATCGATGTCCAGTCTCGATAATACTACGACTAGGGATATTTAATGATTAAACTTTAGTGGATTAATATTGTCTCATATCTTATTAATATGGTACTAATTATATGGACTTTTATCATTTATATATCCAGGTAATCCAATTACAAATGATATAAGAGCAATTTCCTTTGTCACATAGTTAATTTTATATAAGAACACCATGTTCTTTACAAAATAGTGATGTTATGGGTCATAATTATCCAACAAGTGCAACGAAATAAAAAAAAATTAGGAATACGACAACTAATAACCCCGAATTAAATAATTATTTATCTACAAATTTCGAGTTTCCTACTGAAAGTTTAGTTAGTAAAAATTTTAAAATCTTTGAATGGTGGAACCGACATCAAAATATATATCATGTTTTATCAATTATTGCTAAAGAGATATTGGCAGCATCTATTTCCACTGTTGCGGTTGAGTAAGCCTTCAGCTTGGGAGGCAATATATTGAAAGCTAGACGATCTTTATTACATCCAAGCACTCTAGAAGCAACAGCTTGTGTGGATGATTGGACTCGAGCTGATTTGAGACAACAAGAAGATGCCCCCGATGATTTTGAAGACTTGTTCGATAATGCATCTGCAACAACAAGTACAAGCAGAACGGGAGCTGAAGGGTCAACTGATAATGATGATTGATAATTACAAAATTATAAATTTCCAAAGGGGAAATATCTTAAAATTGTAATGGAACTACGTGAGCTTTGATTCCTCTCACCCCTAGAGGATACGTAGGCAACTTAAATTTTTTAAAATTTAAGTTCAAGCTCTTTAATTTAATAATTTTATTTATTTATTAAATTAATCTAAATCATTTTAAATTATTTTCGATTTTTTTATATAATTAAAAAAAAAATTCGAACCGGAACCGACTGATTCGGTTCTGGTTCGGTTTACGGTTCCGGTTCCACTTAAGTGTAGAACCGGAACCGAACCAAAATTAACCGATTCGGTCCCGGTTCCATACTTGTGGAATCGGGAACCGACCGGTTTTGTTCGGTTCCGAACCGCCGGACAGGTCTAATGGAGGGTTTGTGATTAGACAAATTTCTATATGTATAGAAATTCTACATAAATACAGGTATAAGTAATATAAAAATATATCGATCGCACGAAAATTTTTTATTCTCGTCAAATACTAAATCTTCTCAACCCTAATCTTACTTAAATTAACAATTATGAAAGTGAGATTAAAACTAAGCTAATTAAACGAAAGCTGAAGCAATTGAAAGCAAACTTAAACACATGAAATTAATAAGAGAAGAGAAGTCCTATCATCAATTTCCCCACAACGTTCATTTAAATCTCTCTAATCCCTCTATATTAATCAACTATAAGTAATTATTAACCTAGAACACAAATTTATCTACCAGCACTTTCGAGCGTCAAGTAGACATAAACGTCTTACCCAATTACCTATATTCCTATATCAATTAAGCTATGACAAATTCATTGAATTCGAGTTTTAATTAGGATTACACATCCGGTGTAAGTGTATTTATATCCCTACACAAAAATCCAACTAACAAATTACATCATTTATTGAATTGTCTTGGTCTAAACATATAAATCTTTTATTCGATTTTCATATGATTTCCCTATAAAAAACACGTAATTCTATTTTCAATCTCATTATGGTTACCCAAACAACCATAATGGTGGCTAAGCAATTGGAGGCATGATGAACAAAATAAATTAAACAATCAAAAATAGGTTACAATATCAACCAAAGAGAAATTAAATTGATTAAAGCTATAAATTAGATTCCATTGAAATTATAGGACAAGAGTTTATAATATGAAAATAAAGTTTTACAAGAAACATCATTTGCAGTTTAAACATAAAGAAACAAAGAGCATGGATAGAGAAAACTAAGGTTTGAAGGAATCCCCAAGTTTCAATCTTCATCTTTCTCTCTTTGAATCTTAATAGTTGATACCTTTGATCTTCTCTTTTGCAAATGAAGCCAAATTTTTACCTATTTCGTTCCTTTCAAGCTCTAATGCCTATATATATATATATTGTTAGGAAACATAATCCCTAATATATTTATATGTTTGTCCTCTTAGGATCTAACCATACATGTATTACTAGTCCTAGATTTATTTACATGCTAATTGAAATAAATTTATACTAACCACAACACAATTGCATACCTTTTATGCTTGTAGAGACATCTTAATCAAACTTAATTGATTGCTTAACTCAATAAGCAAATGGTCTTATTTATAGGAGGGAAATCAAGTCACTATGTATTCACATGCATTGATTACTATTAATCACATTATTAGGATGTATAATGACCTTTTCTAACCCTTCCAAAAATGTTACCATCATGGGTGTACCATATGTTCCCCATTTAACATTTTACTAATTGTTGTCACTTAACAACTCTTGTTGTTACTTAATTATTTGATTAACAACTCTTGTTGTTTACTAAGTAATGAAATCATTACTAATTGTTGTTATTAACAACACCACATAATTAACTTAATAATTTCCAACATGAAATTATTACTAATTGTTGTTATTTAACAACACCAAATATTTAACTTAATAATTTCCAACATGAAATTATTACTAATTGTTGTTATTTAACAACACCAAATAATTAACAACAATTAATTTCCAACATCTCCCACTCACACATGATGGGATCAACAATTTTTATTATCTCTACAAGAATAATTCATACTTTGCAATTGTGCCGTGCGACCAGCATACTTCGAGAGCTCACTTGCTATACATCTGTTAGGAATATATAGCCGCTCAAAAAATGGATAGAACCATAGTGGATTATGTATGCAGTATCCTCGATCATTTATCACATTAAATCTCTCTCGATCTCTTTTCGAATGTAATATTTATTTTGCATTCACAATCATGTTTGATCACATAGAATAACATAATTGGTCGACCAGTGAATACAAGCTAATGTGATATTACTTATATAATGATCTTTCTCCTTTCTCGAATCTCTCAACTTTGATTCAATTCGCTTTTCCAGAGATGTTCTTTCAGATCGAATCTCTCATGATCTTTCAGCAACACTCCAAGATAGCGATCATCAAATCTAAGTTTTAAGAAGCAGACAAGAGTCTAAAGGGTACAATGTGAGATTTAAATAATCTCAAGGGTCTCACACAATATCAAGACTGAGATCTTTACTTGTATTACCCTCAATAGTCACAAATGTACACATGGTATGAAAACATGTGCTTCGGTATTCTCTCATTTCCCATAGAGCGCATGTCTCATAAAATACCGTACAGATTATAGTTCAGACAAACACAATGTCTAACTCATAACTGACATTAAGAAAAGTAAGGTGAAACGAACTTATTCACCTTAGGTCATATCACAGAGAAAATGACCTCATAACGACATTACTTAATTTTCAAGCTTGAGCTCTCTAAATTATCACTAAGATAATTAGCTTAAAAATTTGTCGCATCTCCCATTAACACAAAGTAATGGAGGCGATTGCCCGTGTGAGAGGGCCAGTTGTGGGGACACAGAAACTGGGCGACGCATGTTGTCCCGAGCTCGCGGCCAGGTCGGGAGTACGGAATAGCCACGGGGAACTAAACCGGAGAATAATGGAGTCGCCACCCGGTGTGAACCGGGAAAATGAGATTTAAGGCCGCACTCACCCCTCGCAAGGGAAGACCTCAAACCATTGGGTTCGGAATGGTCCCTTACTTATGCCACTTGTAATGAAAAGATTTATATAATAATTTAATCAGGCTTAAGTAACACTTATTTCTAAGAATATCATGCTTCTAAATCCACATACATACATCAACACGTTCATCTAAATTTATATGTAACACATATTCGAATTTGCATACAGCCTATTTGCATGTAATCTATGTCTCAATTTGCATACATAAGGATTATCATACGGCAAGCATACAAGTTAATGAACGCATTGGTGGACACAGAAGCGCAAACAAATAGCATTCTTACTAGCATGCATATTAAGAAAAGATATTTAAGCGCATAACAGAAATAGACAACTAGAGAGGTAATACCAATGCATAACGTAAAAAAAGGGTAACTATGTGCTAAGATGGACATGTCGTAATGTGATGCAAGAGGATCTGTTTACCGTGGGCGTTCGTGCAGCGTTCGTATACGCGTTTGAACGGTAAACAGAAGGTTCTCGTTTGAGTAGCGTTCGTAAACGCGTTCGAACGGAAATGAAACAGAATGCTCACGTTCATATGGCGTTTGTGAACGCGTTCGAACAGAAATGAAACAGAATACTCACGTTCGTATGGCGTTCGTGAATGCGTTCGAACGAAAATGAGACCTGATGCATGATAAGGTAAAATGCTTGCGTGTTCGAGTTGCGTTCGTAAACTCGTTCGAACGAGAACAGACCTGATGCATGAAATGGGACGCAATACATAAATGGCGAATAGTACAATGCGAGGCGCGACAAAGCGTCGTGGTAAAGAGCTTTAACCCCTCCCCCTATGGGATCTTTCATTCCACTTGCTAAGCCCATGCGCTCGATCACATCATGCATGCAAACATAAAGACAATCATATCAAACCAAGTATGCCTGATTGAACACATCTTACATCCAACCGAACACAAATCAACCGGCGCGGCAAAGCATCGTGGTAAAGGGCTTTAACCCCTCCAGGGGATCTTTCATTCCACTTACTAAGCCCATGCACTCGATTGAATCATGCATGTCAAGAATTAAAAGCGATGACATCAAACTTGGTGTGTCCGATTGAACGTATCTTGTATTCAACCGAACACACATCAACCAGCACGGCATAGCATCGTGGTAACGGGCTTTAACCCCTCCCCATAGGGGATCTTTCATTCCACTTACTAAGCCCATGCGCTCGATTGAGTCATGCATACAGAGAATTAAACGCAATAATGTCAAACTTAGTATGCCCGATTGAACGTATCTTGCATTCAACCGAACACACATCAACCGGCGCGGCAAAGCATCGTTGTAAAGGGCTTTAAACCCCTCCCCATAGGGGATCTTTCATTCCACTTACTAAGCCCATGCGCTCGATTGAATCATGCATACATAAGCAACATGCAAAATTCAAATGACGAAAAGTAAATGAACCAAAGCAACACAAAACAAAAGAGAGTGCCATTTACTCAAGCGGTACGTGAAGTTGTGTCCCGAGTACAGATCATATTACCGTCCATTCGGAATCGGCTATGAAATTTATGTCCGGGTTTCCATCCGATATACCGCGAGAGTTGACACATCTCTCATTTTATTCCACAGCCACAACATACAACATCTCACAATCCATGCATATTCATCTACTCAAGGGCCACAACATGAATTTCAACATGACAATCATGCAAGCAATATTTAATAAATAGTACAAAAAGTGAGTGTGAAAGATACCCTCAGGTCTAACCTTTTTGCCAACTTTCAGGCTTGCATTTCACGGACGTCGGAAGGGTACAGCTCCTCAACTTCTCCGGTTCACTGGTTTAGCATCCTAGCTCACCGCTTTGCTGTTTTGCTTGCGGTTTGAACTCCGTTCTGCTACTGTTCGGCCTCTGTTTTGCTGCTCACTGTTCAGGTCACCTGTTTGACGTTTTAACGGACTGTTCCAAGTCTTTGTGTGGGTTCTTAGTGCAGTCTTGTGTGATTATTTTAAGGATTATGAATGCAGTTTTTTGTGTTACTGTTTTTAAGTTTTTTTAGGGACTGTATGGGGCTGTGATTTTCGGTACTTGTGAGGACTGTTTTGGGGCTATATTTTTCGGTGATCTAAGGTGTTTATGGGGGTGTAATTTTCGGTAATGTGTGGAGGCTTAGGGGGCTGCTATTTTTGGTTATGGGGTGGAGAAGATTTGTGAGGTTTATGGATGTGTAGGGCTGATTGGTTTGTGAAGGTGCTTTTAATGTGAAGGCTTGGGGTTATTTCCTTTTCTCTTGTGAGTTGTCTGAGTTCTGTGTATGTTATGTGTATGAACTAGGGGTTGGAAATTCTTTTCTTCTTTTATTTCTTGTGATGGGTGTGAACTAGGAGTGGGATGGCTTTGGTTATGGGTTGTTTATATAGAGAAGGGTTAGGGCTTCACCTTGTCTCACAATGAAGGGATTTGGCATTAAAAGGAGGATTTGATTTGGTGTTGAGCAAGGAAAGTCAAGGATTGAGGGGGGACAAATCTTAGCTAGATTAGGAAGTCAAAATATTTAATTGGTTATGATTGATTTTAATTAGGCATGACATCTTTTTAATTTAGTATGTGATTTGTTTAGTTAGGAAGTTAATATATTTGATTTATCTTTATTAGGTATGATTATATTTTGTGTTTTATTTAATTGGTAAATGGTTTAGATATTTTATTTAATGTTTAATGTTTAATTTAATTAAATTGGGATGTGTTTTATGGGCTTTGGGGTGCTAATTGGGTTGGGGTGCGAGGCTAGCAGCAAAACCAGAAACACCGAAGCCGTTCGAACGCCAATTCGAACGCCACACGAACGTCCGCAATCTGCCTGACGTTCGAACGAAGTAACGAACGCAGCACTAACGAAGACAGTGAACTTGTGAGATGAACTTGATGACGTACTTATTCTGAATTTCCCCTTCCGACCTCCGTTTCCCGCAATATCCTTAGCTAAAAAAGTAGTGCCTCCAACTGCGACTCATCATCGGGTTTCACATGCAAAAATGCAATGCCTACAGTCGCCCCCACTTTGATGGGACTTGTGCAGTGTGTGACTTTGAACAATCCTATCAAAGTTATGCAATGCATTTTCACTTACCTGGCTCGTCTGATGCCTCGAGCTGAGTTGGTGCTGCAAGTGGACCTCGATCCTGGGACGCATCCCAATAACTGTAACCGAAAATGGGGGCACCTCGACCCTGGGCATCTCGACCCAACACCGCTGATAATAGGGACCTCGCCCTCGAACTGATGATGTAGCGGGCACCTCGACCCTGAGCACCTCGACCCGGAACTACAACTGACAACGGAGGCACCTCGACCCTGGGCACCTCGACCCAACACCACTGACAATAGGGACCTCGCCCTCGAACTGATGATGTAGTGGGCACCTCGACCCTGGGCACCTCGACCCGGAACTACAACTGACAATGGGGGCACCTCGACCCTGGGCACCTCGACCCAACACCGCTGACAATAGGGACCTCACCCTCGAACTGATGATGTAGTGGGCACCTCGACCATGGGCACCTCGACCCGGAACTACAACTGACAACGGGGCCCCGCCCTCAAGCTGATATGGGCCTCGCCCACAAGCCGACATGATATGGGCCTCGCCCCTTTGGGACTCATCCCCAAAGACTGAAATTGCGTTGACGCTGCTGGGCATTTCTGCCGCTTTCTCTTTCTTCGAACCTGCGAAAAACACAAAAAAAAATAAACACAAAGAGAATGCAATGTTACGTGTATGCATGAATGATTTTCTGATTCCGTTGGGTTAGGTCTTCTGCCAATTCCCGTAGTGACTGCTCGGTCTTCTCTCCCTCAGGCAAAGTATTGCTTTAATCTGTCTACGTTGATCGGCTCGGTGAACTCGTTTCCCTCCAAATCTGATAGCTTCACTACTCAATTCCCATTACCTTCTGCACTATGTAAGGTCCTTCCCAGTTAGGTCTGAATTTTCCTCTCGTATCTGTCGTCGACGGCCTCGACTGCTTAAGTACCAAATCACCCTTTCTGATCTTGGTAGGACGCACTTTCTTGTTGAATGCCCGGGCTAGTCTCTTCTGATACAACTGCATGTGATACAAAGACTTCGTTCTCCTCTCATCTAGCAGTGCTAACTGATCAAACCTCTGTGCGGCCCAATCCAGTTCTGGTAATTCTGCCTCTGTTAATACCCTCATCGATTGTATCTCCACTTCTACCGGCAATACTTCTTCCATTCCATAGACCAAAGATTAAGGTGTGGCCCATGTTGCTGTCCTTACTGATGTCTGTACCCCCACAGAGCATATGGTAGTTTCTCGGCCCAATCTCTGCAATTTTCTGTCATCTTGGCTAAAATTGTCTTTATAGTCTTGTTGGCTGCCTCAACTGCCCCATTTGCCTACGGCCTGTACGGTGATGACTTGTGGTGGCCTATCACATACCTCTGTAACATTGCCTTCGTCTCTCCTTGAAACTGGACCCCGTTGTCTGTCACTACATGATGCGGCATACCATACCGACAAATGAGGTTCCGAGCTATAAACTTTGCCATCTGCTTTGCTGTAACATTACGGAATGATTCGGCTTCCACCCACTTCGAGAAGTAATCTACTGCCACTATTATGAAGCGATGCCCATTTGACGCCTTCGGCCGAATTTCTCCAATCATATCAATTCCCCATGCTGAGAAAGGCCACGGCTCCGACAGCCGTGTAACTCTGTGTGCGGGTAAGTGATTTCAAATTACCATGTGCTTGACAGTCATGACAGTGCTTCACCATCTTCGCGTAATCTGTTTCCATGGTTGACCAATAAAAACCTTATCTCACTATCTTGCAGGACAGATTCAACCCGTTCATGTGCGGACCACATACCCGGCGTGTATTTCTTCCATTACATGTTGAGCTTCTTCTTTTCTCAAACACTTCAACTGGATACCGTTTGCCTGCCTCTTGTACAGTTCCCCTTTCAAAATCACATACTGGGAAGCCAACTTCTGAATGGCTATTCTGTCTTTTCTGCCTACCCCTTTCGGGAGTTCACTATGTTCCAGATACCTGAATGTCATAATACAAAGGTTTACCGTCGTCGACCACAACTCCCAGAATTCTTTCTATCTCATAAACAGGTCTGCTCGCTGTTGTCAGTATCAACGGTCTCATCACTAACTTTTCTGGATTTTCCCAAGTTGATGCAAGTGTAGCCAATGCATCTGCCATCTGATTCTCTTCTCTCGGTAAATGCTAAAACTTACACTCGGGGATACCTGTGCCAACTTTCTGAGGTGAAAAAGGTAAGGTTTCAACCGTTCTTCTTTCAATTCTCATTCTCCTCGCATCTGTGGACTACCAACATAGAGTCTCCGTAGACTTCCACACTCCCGGCCTTCAAGGCTATCAATGCTGTCAAACCAAAGCACATGCTTCATACTCGGCCATGTTATTAGTCACTCTGAATGTCAACCTCTTGGCCAAAGGCAAAGTCTCCCCTTCGGGGGTCACTATCACGATTCCAATTCCAGCTCCCTTGTAATTCACTGCTCCGTCGAAATACATCTTCCATCTCTGAACTGTTATTGCTTGGATCTCTTCATCTGGAAATTCAAACTTATACTGATCCCCCTCAACATGTTGCATTGCCAGAAACTCTGCTACTGCTCGCCTTTGATCACTTTGGAGGTGAGATATTCAATGTCAAACTCTGTCAGCAATACCAACCATCTGCCCAACTTTCCCACTAGCGAAGGCACCGAATGAAGATATTTCAGAGGATTTTCCTTGGCCACTATGGATCTTGTATGACTGGAAATAATGCCGCAATTTTCTGGAAGCCCATACCACTGCAAGACAGATCTTCTCAACTTCTTGATACCGAGCCTCATACGGGAGCATCTTCTTACTCAGATAGTAACTGCATGTTCTACCCCTTTCTCATCTGCATGTACCATCATTGCCCTAGTGCTTCTGATTCTATAGCCAAATACAATACCAAAGTCTGCCCGGTCTCGGAGGTTTCAATACAGGAGGCTTTACCAAGTACTCTCTGATCTTGTCGAAGGCTGTCTGACACTGTTCATTCCATTTCACTGGCTGATCTTTTCTCAACAGTTTGAAGATAGGCTCACATACTGATGTCAACTTGGCAATGAACCGACTGATGTACTGAATCTTTCCCAAAAATGCTCTGACTTCTTTTTCTGTCTTGGGTGCAGGCATTTTTGTGATTGCCTTGATCTTCTCGGAGTCTACCTCTATTCCGCCCATTCCTACTGTATGACCAAGCAATTTTCCTGATGTCACCCCAAACACACATTTCTTGGGATTAAGCCGCAGGTTATATCTGTCAACTCTCTGAAGGAACCTTTCCAGTGCTTCAATATGCCCAACTCTTGTCTCTGATTTTACCATCATGTCATCCACATACACCTCAATCTCTTTGTGCATCAAGTCATGGAAAAGTGTAGTGGCATCCGCTGATAAGTAGCTCCCGCATTCTTAAGTCCAAACGGCATAACCTTGTAACAATAAGTACCCCACTCGGTAACAAATGCAGTTTGTTTATCTTCCTCAGCCATGAGAACCTGATGTAACCTGAAAATCCATCTGCAAATGAATACATAGCAGATAAAGCCGCACTATCAACCAGAACATCTATATGCGGAGAGGAAAATCATCTTTCGGACAAGCCTTGTTGAGATCTCTGTAGTCTACACACATTCTGACCTTCCCATCTTTCTTTGGTACCGGCACTATATTAGCCAACCACTCTGGATATTTTACTACTTCCAGGAACCCCACATCTATCTGTTTCTTAACTTCCTCTCTGACTTTCTCAGCCCATTCTGGTCTCATCCGTCGGAGTTTCTGTTTTACTGGCCCTCATATTCGGATAAGTTGGTATTGTGTGCTGGGCAATGTTTCTGTCTACCAGGCATGTCCTCATAGGACCAAGCAAATACTCTGGCGTATCTGACCAACACTTCTTCTAGTTTCTCCCTCTCTTCAGAGGTAACTTCACTTGCAATCAGAATTTCCTTGGGGTTCTCAAGTGTACCCAAGTTAAATGCAGTAGTTCTGGCCGAACTGATATCAAATATGCTTGATTCGTGCAGAGAATGGAAATGACTCAGGCAAGTAAGCAAAAGAAATGTCTTTATTATTGGATAATGCGGAAGTACATTCAAACAAATCAGGAAGGTAAATGTCTTCATCATCTATAGACACTTCTTCCCCTGCAATCAGGTCTTCCTCAGGCTTTCCTCCTCTCCTAGAGTCAGGCTCTCCAACTTCATCAACTCTTTTCCCAATTCTCCGCTTCCACAGCTTCTTTAATCAGCGGTTTCTCACCCAACAAATCCTGGAAGATCTCAAATCCAGGTCCACAATCCCATTAACTTCCACAGGTTCTGGCTCCCCTTGATATCCTGAGCTCTCTCAAAACATTCCATCAGTTTCAGGCCCTTTTTCTTGACCTTTGGCTTTTCTTCATCAGACTTATACCCCAAACCTTTCCGAGTGGTCTGTCCTCTGAAATCTGGCAACTTTGAAACCTTCACCCGGTTCAAACTTCATTTTTCTCATGATCCTAGCCACCCTAGGATCCACCCATTCCTCAAAAGTAGCTGACACCTGAAACCTTGTGAAAGGTTGTATCTCCAAGGCAGCCGGCATTATCTACCTCAGCCCGGATAGTAACAACTTCTCCCTCATACGGGAACCTGATCATCTGATGCAAAGTGGAAGGCACGCCCCCAAGTTTGTGAAACCAAGGCCTTCCCAACAATAAGGCAAAAGTGGCTGGGATGTCCAGCACTGTAAACTCGACTTCATCTTCAATAGGGCCTACCTTGACCATAGCCACAAAGGTACCTCAAACTCCCCTTTTACTGTCATCATAAGCCTTAATAGTCATACTGGAGGGGTCCAAGTCTGTTGCTTTCATACCCAATCTTGCCAGAATTTTCAACGGGCACACATTGATGGACGAAACGTCATCCACCATCACACATGAAGTTTTCTTGCCCTCACTTCGGCCCTGATAAATAGAGGCCTATTATGATTTCTCCCTTCCGGCGGGAGTTCATCCGCAGAAAAAGATATCTGCAAAGCTTCTTTCTGAACTGACCCAACAAATATTGCAGGGTTGGCGTCTTCCGGTACCACAATTTTGCTCAAGGCCTCAACCATGGCCTGCCTATGCTCTCGAGAAGCACATAACAGTTCCCAGATACTCACTTGTGCTCTAGTCTTCCTCAATTGCTTCAACATATATCCCCCTCAGTATTTTCTACGGTCTCAACCACTTCCCTACCATCTGTCAAAACTTCCTTACCCTTTTCTGCCATATCGTTGTAAAAGTGACCGCTACGCGTCATTCCCCTTACTTCTTCCTCATCACTGCTAGAGAAATCAAGCCAAAAGCTTTTCCCCTGCTCTGTCTCATCTTCACTAGTACTATCCAGATTCCAAGGCAAAAGGCTTGAGGGTGGAAGGATTTTAGGACAAGGTCTTCTGGGAGGCCAGAATTGATCATATAGGCTGGTGGTGGTACGCGCGCGGTAATTGTAAGGGGTTTCTGTGTGTGTCAGGCTGTTCTGTTTTCTGGGTCAGGTATTTTCTTGGAGTCTATCAGGTCTTGGATTTCATGGCGGAGTCGGGCGCAATTGTCAGTGTCATGGCCCTTTTGTTGGTGAAAGTGACAGTAAAGGCTTAGGTTATAATGTGATGGTAGGGGATTGGGTAATGGTTTGGATTCCAAGGGTTTTAAAAGCCCTTGCCCTCTTCAGTTTCTCTAGCACCTTGGACAGGGGCCTTCCCAAGTTGGAAAACTGTCGGTTCCGATAGCGGCAATCTCAGCAGAAATGGGCTTTGCTCCCGATGCTCCCCCAATGGGCCTCCTGTTCAGACCATAGAATTTTCTATTCTTGGCCTCTTCTTCTCTCTCATATCCATGACAGTTTCCCTCAACTGCCGAAAATCAACAATCATGGAGGTCATCCTCCTCCTTGCTGTAGATGGAGAGCTTGGTGCCCTTGATGATCATTTAAATCTGGTCCTTCTCCGAGGGCCTAGTCTGCATCTTCAACAACTGACCCCTCCATCGGTCCACGTACTCCTTAAAACTCTCCTCCGCTTTTTACTTACATTCTCCAGATCGCGGAGTGACAGATCGATCTCTAGGTCAGTGACATACTTGCTTCAGGAAAGCATCAGCCAACTCCCTCCAATCTTCCTCCACTTTCACTTCTTCTCCAAACTGTGGTACCACACCACGGGAGCTCCTTCAAGCGACATCCCGACATTTTCTGCACTTGGCGCTGAGATAAGCCAACTGAACTCATGACTGATACACTGTCAGAGATGCACCCTTGGATCCCCATTCCCATTAAACTTAGCCATATCAGGCATCTTGAACTGTGCCGGCAACTGTTCCTCGAAAGTCAGTGTGTCATAATCCAGCAAATCCTCATTCTTACCTCTCATCTTGCGGGTACCGACTCAACCTGATCCCGAAGTTTCTGTAACTCTGCCTGAGACCCAGATACTCTGTCTGCTGCATACTCTGCCATATCATCATCAAAAGCGGGGGTATCATCCCCCAATCTGTTCGGAGATTCCTCTTGCCTCACATCCCTAGAATTAACCCCGGCACGAGACCCAGCTATACCACCACCATAGCAGTAGTCAAAGCTTGCAACTGTTCAGTGACCTTGGCGAGACCGTTCTCTAACTGATCCATACGGGACACCTCATTATCAGATTCACTCATATACTTGTTCTTTTAGTGAGTCTTGTCCCTTCTCTAACCCAAACGGTATCTATGATGTCTTTTTGAGACATAGATGGTGTTAACATGATATATGTATGTATGAGGTGCATGAGATGGATGTAACATATATAAAATAAATCAATTAAAATTTTCAAACAAATCGGCCCGTTTACCATTTTGGAATCTTTCGGGCTAATTGTCACATGAGTGAACCATCCAGTTTAAATGGCCCAACGAGTTCACATCTTATGACAAGGAGCCCAACTAAGTCCAAATGGTAATGTTCCGAACACAAGCACAAAGTGGCCCATCAACACTTAGACCCTTTGGCCCAATAGTAATGAAATACGTTCTTGTCCCAGTTTAAATGGCCCAACAAGCCTATATCCCATGACAAATAGTCCAAATGGATCCAAACGACGATGTTCCCAAACACAAGCATAGAAGAAAGATGATGCAAACATAACGTAATAATTTCTACATAATGGCCCATCAACATTTCAGAAGCTTCGGCCTAATAGTCATAAGGTACGAACTCGCCCCAGTTTAAATGGCCCAGTAAGTCCGCATTTCTGACAATAGTCCAACTGCATCCAAATAAGGATGGTCCACAAGCACATATTCGAGGAAATAATTGTTACTTTAGCCAACCCAGTCTATGGGTGGGTTAGCAAGAGTATAGGCAAAGGCTCTCACCGGCGGAGGATGGCCCACAACTAGGTCTCCCCACTCAAGGGTTCGAGCAACCAAGTGAGCGCACCCTTTTTTATACACTAAGGTATGTGCCAATGAGCTATGGTGTGTGACGGACTGTCAAATGGATTTCCCGTTGTAGATTCCCCAGAGGGAAGGTGGAGCGAGGCTCACTTAAATACCCAAGCCTCTTAGGCTCTTATCGTTTGGTGTCAGGAATAAACAACGAGTCCTCCAAATTAGTCCATCACAATAGGCTACGAGTAGATGGCTATCTAGGTGCCTTCACAGCTTTTCCTTCTAGAAAGGTAGTGAATGAAGGAAGACACCAAACCATTACCTAGCCTCAAAATGCCTTTGATTAAACCCTCACTTAATCCACTATAGACACGGTCAATTAAAACATAAATCCAAACATCACAAGACAATATTTCGGGGCCGATTCTCTATCCCCAGTGGAGTCGCCAGAATGTGGGGACACAGAAACTGGGCAACGCATGCTGTCCCGGGCTCGCGGCCCGGTCGGGAGTACAGAGTAGCCACATGGGACTAAACCGGAGAATAATGGAGTCGCCACCCGGTGTGAACCGGGAAAATGAGATTTAAGGCCGCACTCACCCCTCGCAAGGGAAGACCTCAAACCATTGGGTTCGGAATGGTCCCTTACTTATGCCACTTGTAATGAAATGATTTATATAATAATTTAATCAGGCTTAAGTAACACTTATTTCTAAGAATATCATGCTTCTAAATCCACATACATACATCAACAAGTTCATCTAAATTTATTTATATGTAACACATATTCGAATTTGCATACAGCCTATTTGCATGTAATCTATGTCTCAATTTGCATACATAAGGATTATCATACGGCAAGCATACAAGTTAATGAACGCATTGGTGGACACAGAAGAAGCACAAACAAATAGCATTCTTACTAGCATGCATATTAAGAAAAGATATTTAAGCGCATAACAGAAATAGACAACTAGAGAGGTAATACCAATGCATAACGTAAAAAAGGGGTAACTATGTGCTAAGATGGACATGTCGTAATGTGATGCAAGAGGATCTGTTTACCGTGGGCGTTCGTGCAGCGTTCGTATACGCGTTCGAATGGTAAACAGAAGGTTCTCGTTTGAGTAGCGTTCGTAAACGCGTTCGAACGGAAATGAAACAGAATGCTCACGTTCGTATGGCATTTGTGAACGCGTTCGAACAGAAATGAAACAGAATACTCACGTTCGTATGGCGTTCGTGAACGCGTTCGAACGGAAATGGGACCTGATGCATGATAAGGCAAAATGCTTGCGTGTTCCAGTTGCGTTCGTAAACTCGTTCGAACTAGAACAGACCTGATGCATGAAATGGGACGCAATACATAAATGGCGAATAGTACAATGCGAGGCGCGGCAAAGCGTCGTGGTAAAGGGCTTTAACCCCTCCCCCTAGGGGATCTTTCATTCCACTTGCTAAGCCCATGCGCTCGATCACATCATGCATGCAAACATAAAGACAATCATATCATCAAACCAAGTATACCCGATTGAACACATCTTACATCCACCTGAACACAACAACAACCGCGCGGCAAAGCATCGTGGTAAAGGGATTTAAACCCCTCCCCATAGGGGATCTTTCATTCCATTTACTAAGCCCATGCGCTCGATTGAATCATGCATGTCAAGAATTAAAAGCGATGACATCAAACTTGGTGTGTCCGATTGAACATATCTTGTATTCAACCG